>JAILXH010050125.1:15274-27080 GCA_023558415.1 Piaractus mesopotamicus
ATGGCGGAGAGCGAAACCTTGGAGAGTATCACCGAGCATGAGCGCATTCTACAGGAGATTGAAAGCACAGACACAGCCTGCGTTGGTCCAACGCTTCGGTAGGAGGTTTTGACCTGTGTTGTGTTCACCGGCTTTTCGTTTTGTAACGCGCTGTCGGTCTCCATCGAGGAAGACGAAGAGAGTTGGGCCTTTGTTTGCTAAAGAGAACGCTGTGCAGGGTGGCCAGCCCAGTAAAATACTCTATAGCTGGATACATTCAGTTACAGTTGTCTTTTGGGTGAATCGTTGGTTTAATTCTTGTCTGGGAGGGACTGGGGTGGACGGGGCGGTTCAGGGCCAGGAGGGCGGGATGGATGGCAGGTTGTGGGCACCTGATAGCCTGCGAGCTGCTGCCGGTTTTCAGGCTGCTGTTGGTTAGCTAACTTACAGCTGGTACGGCGGTTCCGCTAGCGAGATATTTTTCCGTTAGATGATAAATAACGTCAGTGAAGGGCTAACATGTGCCTATGTGTATAAGCAACGTTATAACTATTATAGTTAGGTGATGATCGTTTAGCTGCTGTAACCTAAAAATCATGTCTGTGTTGAGAAATACATGAAAAGGCTAATAACGAATAGACACTTTCGCTAGGTTGAGATATTAAGAAAATCAAGCTGAAACGACATTACTAAGAAACCACATACAGCTGCCTTCGTGCTTAAAAAATGTAGCCCCTAAGCTTTTAAAACGGCCCAAATACAGCTCATACGGCGAGTGTTTGAGTAGTGTAGCCGCTGTCCAATTTCTTGGATCTATGTGTCATAAACAAGCATCAGTTCTCTGTTAGAGTACTTGTAGATCAGCAAATATGCGCAGGACTGCGGGAAGTCTCAGTTTTCCCGCTGACTGAAATGTTGCGTTTGCTGTTAGCTCTGTTAAAGAAACGGGCATATGTCAGGAACATTGTGGTCAGATGACAGTCTTCAGCTGCTAATGCGTTTTACAGCAGACTTTGGAGCTTGACATTCACGCTGCTCTCAACTGAAGCAGGTGACTGTCAGTGGGTGTGGCGCTCACGTTAGCAAGGAAGCTAACATAGAACTCGCTGAGCATCTTATCACGTACACCTTAGGGCCAAATAAAGAGCTGCGTTAAACATCTTAGAGGGTGTTTAATGAACAAATAGTTGATTATGTTCAAAACTATGGAATATATATACATTGTTGGGTAATTTACCGCAGCATGATTGAAATAGAAATTTACAAATGTACGAAAAACACCCATTCACAATTTCTGTGATGCCCCAAAAACTAAAAAGAAAAGACCACACATTACATTTCAAACGTAAAATGGATTCGAAAGTTTAAATAGAAAGATTTTTTTTAGTATTATATGAACACTAAAAAGTAAACATAAACTAAAGAATAGTTAAAAATAAAATTAATCTCAGCAGGTTATCACGTTCACACAAACACACATAAACTCACACGCAAAGGCTTAATTAAGTGAAAAGCTCAAAGAAAGAAATCAGCAGGCTAAAACTCCAGAGAGTCAGCAGGCTATAAAGTCCAGAGAGAGAGAGAGAGGTATACCTTTATGCAAATTATATGTTAATTATACAATCTACAGTCACTCTTGCTGATTCATTATTACAAACCAAAACTATTATAATGCAGACTTGAATTGGTTCTGAAGCCTAATTAAACGCAGTGTCACTGGTGAGGTTCAGTCAGCAAAGTAAGTGTCCCTCATGCGCCTCGTAATGACGTCAGCAAGAGTCTCTGTCAGGCAGGCCCAAGGCCCGAATGGTCACATTTCACCCAGTTATATGGTGATGGGAAAACCCAGTTTCAGTTGTTGTTTGGGATTGGGATGCCATTGCCAGTGTCCTTCTCAAGGAACGTACCACAAGCCTCACAGAGATGCATTTGCCAAAAAAACTGTATTCCTAGGTCGTAACAAATATAGTCTTAAGCAAAGTATTCTATGTTAAAAAGACTCAAATTTGATCACAGATTATCCACATCCCTTCAACATTTTATGAAACTGACATTCTTGTGAGCTGTTTTTAAAGCCCCAGGAGTTTTCTTAGTTTCTCGTTTCTCTGCGCCCAAAATATACATGTACAGAGAATGCCTTATGATACCTCCCTAAAGTCTGATAAATGTCTGCTATATTACACCATATTTCTCTCCTCTTGATGTAAACTGGGCAGTCCTAATGATTTTAGTTTTGTAGGGGGGGCAGAGTGGGCTAGAAGTGTTGGACAGAGAGCTGTCAATCAAGCTGGTCATTAGCCACTCCCACACAGTTCTTAGATAGGTCGAATCGGTGGTTTTTAAGCTGTATTTTATCATATTAAGTCCTTTTAAAAAAGTCTGTTCACTAAGTGGCCATCTTTTCAATGCCATCGGGCAGTTATTTTGAGCCATACCAGGAGACCAGGCTCCTATCCTGTTAAATAGGGAGAGACCTAAATATTCGAAACTGAAGGTCAAGTTAGCATTTCAAAAACATTTGACATCACAGATAAAATCTGACAAAGACCTCATAAATAGTTTGTAGTGCCTGGCTCAATAATGCACAAAAAAGGTCTTTTTTCAGGCTGTTCTGTCTCTGTCCACAACAAGGGTGGGCTTTCCCCCACTCACTGTAACTAGCAAGCTGATTGGGTCTTTTTCTTAGAGGGCGGGACTTACTCTGTAAACAGGCACCATGTTGAGCTTTCCTGTTCATATTTCAACCAGTGGTCAGTCTCCTCATTTATAACGTCTCTGTTTTTTATAGTTTAGTATCATGTGAACATTTTTAGTCCTCTGTGTTCCTTGGGACTTTACTTAGCCTTTCTGACAAGCCTGAAGTTAGCTTTTAATTGCAATTTTCCGTTCCACCTAAAACGGTGAAGCATCTGAATGTAACTGCGAAAAAGGCAGTTCTAACATAAAGACATCTGAAGCTTCTAAAACTCAGTCCATGCTTTTTTGAAGCGTGTGACAAACATACTAACATATAGTTTACCTTGTAGCAGCTTTCACAGTGACTCCTTCAGTGGTGAGCTTTGCTGCTGTTTGTTGCTACTGTCCGTTTTTAAAAAACTGGTTAGGCTGCAGCTCATATTCACAGTCAGTGATATATGTAGGACTTCTTAAAGGCCTCGAGTGACCTTGTTTCTTGAAATCGGTCCCATCCACTGGAAATCAAAACGTTACTGGTTGATACGTCTGTCACTTGACAATTATGCTGATAGTTAATCTAATGCATTAGGGCTTCTCTTCAGCACTTGAAGACATACCTTAATTCTTAAAAATCATTAGGCCTACACTGGTAGAAATAAAGGTGCTGTGCAGGTACATTTTTTGTTTATCAAGGTACAAACAATGTAAATGTTCCCCTTAAAGGTACAGCAGTGGTTTCATTTAATGTTTAAATAAATAAATAAAAAAAAAACAATAACATAGAGAGACGAGACAGGGTGTGGGCTCAATGCAACTTAGAAAATAGAATTTCAATGAATTGTGGTACGGTTATATTCTCGGACTAAAGGTACTGACATGTTCCCTTGAGTGTCCCACCCCAGTGACAAATTCGTATCTTTATTACTGAGAGTGTACAAGGCTCTGATGGTTCCCCTCTAGTAGAATTGCATGAAGCCTGAAAGAAACCTTGAAAATGAAAGAATGCCGTTGAGCTGTAGCCCACATAGATCACAGCTTTCTGTGAACCAACTCTGAGGCTTCAGCTTTTGATACATGCTAATTTCACAGATAAAATCTGACAGTTATTTCTTTCTTCTTGTATCTGACAGTTATTTCTTCTTTCCTCTGAACATCCGCTGGCAGCATGACGACATACTTAAAAGTCTTTATGAAACTTGTCACACACTTCCGTATTTACATGCTGCAAGATTTTGTTTTGGACCTGTGCTGTGAGAATGGATCGTAGATTCTGCTGTTGAGTGTCAATAGCATGTCTAGATCTTTTCATTACAGGTTGTTTCAGTTTTTTCCCTAGTCTGTTTCAGGCTGAGTGGTAGATCTTTTAAAGCCTCTAGTTTCATGCAAACATGGTGTCCTCAAACACATAGGGGCTGGAGTAATCATCGCACTGAATTTATTCATTCATTTAAAAAAAAAAATAGATAAATACAATGTATATTTGAATACACCAAGTTTCTCTGTACATTTAGTTGTAAGAAGTGCAGTTGGAATTGATTAGGAGTTCATTTTAGATCAGTCAGTTTCATACTGGGCCACAAATAAATTTAATATCTTTACTGTCTAAAAAAAAAAATCACAATTTCAGTCAATTGTTATTGTTTTTCTTCATTTAAATACAGCAGCTGTCGTTTTTGTGATGATTTTACTTTTGCGAAACCCTTGCAAAGCAAAGATCTGTGCAAACACTGCCAAAGCAATGGAGCAATGCAAAGGTTAATATTGGTCTCATCAGTCCATAAAACTCCGAACTCAGAATTTTTGTGGCTCATCTCTGTATTTCTTTAGGAATTCCAATATAGCCTTACGATTCTTCCCGCTGATGAGTGGTGTGCATCTTGTGGTATGGCCTCTATAATTCTGCTCCATCTTCCTCTGTAAGTCTTCTTCGAATAGTGGATAGTAATACCTTTACCCCTGCCCTGTGGAGGTTGTTGGTGATGTCACTGACTGGTGTTTTTGGGTTTTTCTTCACAGCTCTCACAATGTTTTTCTGTCATGAACTGCTGTTGTTTTCTTTGGCCGACATGTTCGATGTTTGGTTGTGTGTACAGCAGTGCTTTCTTTCTTTTTTTCCCAGAGCATTTCCAATGCCTAATGCTTGTGCAAGGGATCTGATCAATTTCCCCTCTTTTTTCAACTTCAAAATGGCTTACCTTTCTCCCATGGACAGCTCTCTAGTCTTTGTGTTAGTTCATGTTGTGGCGCCACTCCTCCGAAAGTGCAGCTCTTATTGTTTCCCCTTAGATAGCAAACTTTGCCAATATCTCTGAACAACATCAGTCTGTTTTCATACCCAGTTCATTTTTTTTAAAGTGAAAGCACCAGATTTTGGGTTTTATTATATCTTTTTAAATTGATTTTGTTGGATTCACACTGCAGAGGCTAAAGTGGACTAAACTACACATGCATGTGTTTGTTTATTGGTCAGAAGTTTTGCAGGGATACAAGGGCTCTGTTACTGTTACATTTCTCGATATGAACATAGAACAACATAAAATGGAGATAATTAGGCAACATTCACACAGCAGGTAAAAGTGGCCCAAATCTGATTTTCTCACCAAATCTGGTTATTTTGCTTGGCTGTTCACATTATCTTTTAAATGTGACCTATATGTGACTGTCTGAACAGACCGCGCCCCTAAACTGACCCGCATGCGCAAAAGAACAATGCTTAACATTTCTTCATGTGGCGCGCCCGTGAATATTCTGACTATGGACAAATACCAGTTGCTCCCCGAGTTTCATCTTCGCTAGCATCACAGGAGCCATCATGAAGCTTCATTGACTGACAGCTCAGCTCATCACCCAGAATGTGTTTGAGCTAACTGTAAAAAGGGCTTGGTCACTTCTTTGGTTTGAGTCCTCAGATTCTTTAAACTTTGCTTTCAGACTTTTAACTGTTCTCCGACACTGCAGCCTCGCTCTCCTATGGCTGCGTTCGGCCGTGTCTTTCGAAATCTCTTCAAACATGGAAGGTTTTCGATAAGTCTCATCTAATTTTCATACAGAAACATCACCCCAAAGGTTTAAGAGGTCTCAGCAGTGCGAAATTAAGATGAATGTCGAGTTGGATTGACGTAAAAGTTGCATGAATTCCGATCTGGCTGTTCAGACTGAGTTGCATTGCCGCAGATCGGATGTGTATCAGATTTCAGTACCACATATGAAAGCGTCTCAAATCGGAATTGAAAATGTCAGATTCGGTGCGTTTTTGCTGTTCACACTGCCACACAGATGACACATCTGTGTCACATATGAAGAATAAAAAATCGGATTTGGGCCACTTTTACCTGCTGTGTAAACGTAGCCTTAGCGTAAGTGAATATCGATCAGAGTAATAATAATAATAAACCTTACTTCCTTAATTACTATCTGCTTATTTATGATTGATTTACGTGTGTCTTCGCTACTAATTTTTTGCTTGTGAACTGTTAAATCATGCCGATTATTCAGACAGTACTTATGTGCACTAAGAAAAGCATACTCTGTGTTGAGCTCTCTTGTTTGGTACAGACCATTGTAAAATGTGTTTCTACCAGCAGCAAAATGAAGCAGCGTTCACGGGTCTTGGTCTGCTTCTAGTGATGTTTGCTGGAACTGAATACAGGTGGAGTGTTCACACATCAAAACGGACAGAACTAAAGAACATTTGGACAGGTCCGCACCAAACACGTTGTGAAAGCGACCTTAGTGTAGTTCAGTGGCAGCAAGAAATGCTTAAACTGACATTGAGTAAATCCACGTGATGAATTAACACGTTGTTGCCAAGTGCATTTGTTTGTACATTGCAGTAAAAAACATTTTTACTGGATTAGTTAGCTGCGGCTCCTCTTGCTAAGCGCAAACTCACGAAGACCTTACTCTTTGGGAAATGTTCGCCTCCTAGCTGAAATGGGGATTTTTAATAGGTTCTGCCAAGAAAAGTGGAAAAATTGGTTCGTCAGAAGGTGGTGGGTCAAAATCTCTCCTGGCAGAAGGCAGGAAGAAAGAACCTTTTGGTTTAAGGGCTGCAATAACAGGAAGGAGGAAGCATTTGGAGCATGAGGCTGCTCATGCTTGTCCTTGATGTTTTACTGACTAATGAAAAATGTTTAATTTATGCTCAAGGCTGCTATTCACACTTTATTTGAAATAGCAAGGTGTGAAAGATAGAAACTGTTTCTTTTGCCATGTGAGCTTTATCTGTTTTCATCATCCAGTCCCTGGAGGAAAGAGCCATGCATGGGACGCTTTCAGTTCAGAGAAGCTGGTGCTGGGAGTTTATTTCAGTAATTTCAGCTGTTGATTATGTATTAGACTGATTGAATAATCTTTTTGTAGATTGTCTTTTTGTCTACCAGATCAAATTACTCTCATGCTCTGTTTTTATTTTTTGTGTTTTAGCTAATAGCTGTTTTGTTAACCACTTAAACACGAAAGATTGGTTTCCCAGACCCAGATTAAGCCTAAGCATAGGCTAAATGGTACTTGCGATGTACATTTACAAGTAAGTTACAATGTAATAGGCATTCTATTCATTTCATATTCATTGTGCAGTGTATGATGGTTTGTGGTGCGACGGAATGTGCCTTGCTGCATGGCGAAAAAGTTCAGCAAATTTCAAATTCATCAGTAGACCGATCTTCGTTACAAACAGCAAACGTAACTTCCTCCAAGAGCAGACAGTAGCAACAGCGGTTCTCCTTCTCTTCTTTGAGTCCATAACAATTTTAAATTATAATGAATATATCTGTTTTTACATGGACGTGTTGACAGTGAGGATTTGGAGAGAAGACATTTGTTTGGATGTAGTTTACGTGGTTCAAGTGGGAAGACAAAATTTAAATCATAGAGAGCTCATAGATTATTTTGTAATGTAGCTAGCTTGCTAGTCACATTGAGCAAGTTAACATTCTTGCTTGTGTGGATGACTGATGCATTCTGAAAATTATAAAAATATAAAAAGCTTGTGTGCAACAGCAAACAGCGTATCAGATTGTGTACTGCCCCAGTTATGTTCAATATGGTGCCTCAATTTCCACACTGACACAGAAACGTCCACCAGCGGCGAGCAGAGAAATGTGGCACTTATTGACAAGTACGACAGTCACAATGCCTCAAAGGCAATGACTGTCATGTCTGTGTCAGCATTATATTGTTTGCCAATTACTCTAAAAGAAATCTGCAAGTCATCTGAAATTAAATTTAAAGCCTGAACAGAGACTGAGGTCGCGGCACAGGTTGAAGCGCCAAAAGAATTGTAATGGAGAATAAGTTTCATTTGTACATAGATATTTACTGGATGCTCTGTAGCTTCATGTGTTTTGCTGCTTGTGATTGCTAAGGCTACATTCACACAGCAGGTAAAAGTGGCCCAAATCTGATTTTCTCACCAAATCCGATTTCTTTGTTTGGCTAGTCATCTTTTAAATGTCAAGGCAAGTCAAAGTTTATTTATATAGTGCTTTTTACAAAAGGTTTTGTCACAGCTTTACAGAACAATCCGTGTCCAAGCCCTCATGAGCAAGCCAATGGCGACAGTGGCAAGGAAAAACTCCCTAAGAGCAAGAGGAAAAAACCTTAAGAGGAACCAAGACTCAAAAGGGAAACCCATCCTCTTCTGGTCGACACCGAATAGCAAACCGTATTAGTATAAAATATTAGAATACAAAACGGGGAAAAACAGGGGGAGCAATGGTTAATTAGATAGTTTGAGTTTATGCGGCAGCATCAGGAGGGTCAGTTCATGAAGGTGAGGTTTGCACAGTGTAAGATCAGTGGTGGTCAAAACGGTCCAGAAGGCTGAAAGGGTCCAGAAGGCTGAAAGGGTCCAGAAGGCTGGCAAGCAGTGGGCACCCGATCAAGGCAGAAGAAGCAAAAGAATCAGACCACACAGGATGAGTAGTTGTTCAACTTGGCAAAGAAAAGGAAAACGCACAGAGAGTTACTTCTGTAAAGAGTGACTGATTACAGATTACAGTATTAACAGAGTGCAGCAGAGACTCGGGCAGGTCTAAATATTACAGCCTAACTAAAAGGGAGAAACCAGAAAGGTAACAGAGACATGAGGGCTTCCTGAGATGTCACCGTCAGCAAACTTGAGTGAACGTGTGAGAGCAGCGGGACGACAGCACCAACACTCCCAGTTTACCATAATACTGTCCATGAACCCCCAGATCTGCACGTTTTATCTAACAGGGAAAAATAATTACCAAAGGCTTGACTAAACAAGTAGGTTTTTAGCCTAGACTTAAAGACTAAGGCTGTGTCTGAGTCCCAAACACTGACTGGAAGATTATTCCAAAGTTGTGGGGCTTTGTATGAGAAGGCTCTCCCCCCTGATGTAACTTTATTAATTCTAGGTACTAATAGTAAGCCAGCACCTTGTGATCTAAGTAGGCGTAATAGTTCATAGTATGAGAGAAGTTCACTCAGGTACTGAGGACCTGAATGTGGCATTAGTCTGAACAGATCACGCTCCTAAACTGACCCGCATGCACAAAAGAACAATGATTCACGTTGCTTCACGTGGCGCACTCATTCAGAGGTGAACATTCATGACTGCTAGCGAATGCAGGTCTGCTCCTGGAGGTTTCAGTTTCTTTTTTGCCAGCACCACAGGATTGATCATGAAGCTTCTCTCACTGACAACTGGGCTCATCACCCAGAATGTGTTTGAGCTTGCCGTTAAAAGTGCACGTGAAAACGTCTCAAATCGGAATTGAAAATGTCAGATTCAGTGTGTTTTTTTGCTGTTCACACTGCAGCAAAGATGACACATCTGTGTCACATATGAAGAACATGATCAGATTTGGGCCACTTTTACCTGCTTTGTAAACATAGCCTGTTGTGTT
Source organism: Piaractus mesopotamicus (assembly GCA_023558415.1). Taxonomy (NCBI): domain Eukaryota; kingdom Metazoa; phylum Chordata; class Actinopteri; order Characiformes; family Serrasalmidae; genus Piaractus; species Piaractus mesopotamicus. Next base: position 24,805 of record JAILXH010050125.1, read on the forward strand.
TTTCTCTACAGCACACTTGCAGCTCATTTATTGCTTGCCTGTTAGCTTCTGCAAGCAGTTAATAATTCACTCGCCCCACTCAGCCAGCCATAATACCCGCCCACACGAGCAGGCAACCTGTTGGCTGTTTACCTGCAATGACCAAGGTGCTTCAAAATGAATCCTGCCTGCAAATTATTTTGAAAATCACGTGGAACCCGCGGGTGAACCCACTTTGTGCAGACTTCTAATGTATAGTGCCCTCCATAGTGTTTGGGACAAAAGCAAATCTGTTTTTTCCCAGGTTTGAATTTGTTCTCAAACAATTCACACATGGCTAAAATGGGCATGCTTAGATTAAAAAAAAAAAGATATTTTTATATGTTTTTAAAATGTTTGGGCCTTCACAGGTGTTTGTGATTACTCAGTTGTGTTTGTTGCTTCATTTCAGTATCTAGTCTTGATTTTAGGCTTCGTGAGGTCAACATGAGGACCAGAGTTCTGCCAGTAAAATTCAAAGAAACCGTTATAAGACTAAGAAATTGAAGTAATTGAAGAGTCTGCAGAGTTCTGGAAAAAAGGTGTTATGCACAGATGGGACTGAGATCTCAATAGGTCTTGTATCAGAGCGATGGCAAGAGCAAAGTGTGGAAGCGAAAAAGGTGGAGGTGTTATGGCCTGGGCCTGTGTGGCCGCCACAGGTACTGGCTTTCTCATCTTCGTTGATGATATAACTGCTGGTGGCAGTATCAAAATGAATTGTGACGAGTATAGAAACATCAGCTCAAGTTTGGGAAAATGCCTCAACTCATCAGATGGCGCTTCATTCTATACCAAGGTTTTTTGGGGTTAGCCTTAGCCTAAGGACACCAGAGGTATTGTTGCACTTCCTCACATGCTACCTGAGAAGATGCTGGACTCGGTCGCCTGAATCAGGTGACGGTGTGGCCTTGTGCTCTCAACAAGCTGTGGACGAGGTGGTGCTGAAGCATAATTGACTATAATATTTTCTTGACTGTTGGAGGCATGCGTGTATGGCACACACGTATGAGACAAATGATATAAAAAAAATTTGACAGCTGAAGTTGAGTTCTTATTCTAAGTTCCTGCTCTGGTGCAGCAGTTATGTTCAGGACCTGTTCAGGTGCCAGAATGTATGGTCCACCTTTTAAGGTAGAATATAAAGTTGAAACAAAAAGCTGGCAGAAAGAAGTCAATTTTAGCCTTGTAGAAATTTAAACATGAAATAAGGTTTAGCACCATTTTTGCCACGCCTGCGATACAAGTGTTAGAAAGCAATATTGACACAGCTTCATCAGTTTTGTTCGGTTTTGTTTTTACTTTTTCACACAGTAAAAATATTCCGGATTTGCTTTGGTTGTTAAAAATGGTTCTTAGTAAAATGTGAAGGGACATTGATGAATAATAAGCCACAGTTTACCTTTACATTAACAGTAATTGTGCTTGTATTGCCATTGCCTCATGTTAGTGTTGAGTAGCAGCCAGAAAAGTATGGAGCCTTCGCCCAGCACAGAGCCTTTAGAACAAAGACCACACAAAGGGCTAGCAGGAAACACCTGTAGCCTGGCCATGCTCAGCCTTCGCTTCCTCTGTGTAAAGGGACTGGGAAGGCCAGTTCAGGCAGCATGTCACACCTGAATCAGAGGGTTTTGTTGATTTGGAGTCTGTTTAATCAGTGGGCAGGATATGAATAGGTTCATGACCTTGCTTGTCATAAATGTGTTCCACCATAGGACACGGATGTGTTAATGTTTCACTTGACTTTCAAGTGACTCATTAAATTGGGGCAGTGTTCTAGTTTTAAATGAGGAATGACTGAATTTTAATGACAGCGTATGTGTTTGAGCTATAATTAAATGAGTAATTATTAAATGAATAGTTTGTCAAGTGTTTGTTCAACTTGATTCCGCGTGATACATGGCTGATGGGTTTGGGTGATTATCAGAATAGGGCTGAAAGATGTATTGGGGGGGTTAGGATATTTTACATTGGGATATTTATATTTATATACATTGCAGTGTATGAAAAACAAAGGAGACAAAAATGTACCTATTGCACTATTTATTGATATGTACATAATGGTATATAGTTAATATCTTTTATTTTTTTGTTTTGGATTACTTGAATGTGAAATTTTATAGTGTTTGAATTAACCCAGAAGCAGCTTGCGACACTGCTGCCAGTAAAACCAACTGCCCTGTGATACTTTTGTCATTAATCGATTGTGACTCGCAAGTGAAAAACAGGACCTATTTCTGCTGACATGTCACTCACTG
>JAILXH010050125.1:29585-41638 GCA_023558415.1 Piaractus mesopotamicus
GAAAACTACCTTTAATTGATAAAATATTTTCCCATGCAAGTCAGCTGGTTTTCTTTTTAAAGAAATCATTATAGTAATGATATCTAAATCATTTTAACATGAAACACATTTTTGTCCATATCACCCACTTTTTTAATTAATACAGTGTCAAATATGGTGTGTAGGGCTGTCCTAGTAACAGGGTGTGATAGCTTAGCATGCTACAGCTTCAAACACCAAAGCACATTTGATCCTGGCTCACTGAAGCTTATTGACTTACGTTTAGAGGTTAAAGGCTTAAATCTGAGGGTTGAACCCATGTTTTTATGAGTGGAGCTGTTAGATAAGCTATTCTTGTTCCAATACACTGTCCTTGTTTGCGCTAGAACTGACATTAGCTTAGCGAGCAGGCTAGAACAGCTTCACTGAGGTAAGTTTAGAGGATAAAGACTCAAATCTGAGGGAGTGAAGTCAAGTGACTGATTTTAGAGTGACACAAGGACAGAATCTGTTTTGTAGTTTAATGACGATTTTTTATGGCTTAAATTATGATGTAGTCCTAATTAGGTTCTGTTTTCTGAATTCTGTAGTCTGATGATTTACCTTATTGTGCCATTTCCAGGTCTGTGTACGATGACCAACCTAATGCACACAAGAGGTTTATGGAGAAGCTTGATGCCAGAATACGAAACCACGACAGGGAGATCGAGAAGATGTGCAACTTTCACCATCAGGGTTTCGTCGACGCCATCACAGAGCTCCTCAAAGTCCGTGCAGATGCAGAGAAATTGATGGTAAGCACCTCAGTGGACTTTTGCACTACTCAACAAAGAGTACTGAGGCATTCAGTATGTAGTTCAGAGCCAGTATCCTTTTATTGCAAAATGTAAATCATTTCTTGGCTCAAATGATTGCTTTGTAGAAGGATCTCCCCCAATTTTGCTGCTGTACTTTCCTGAAATAGTAAGCATTTGTGCATGGCATCCTCAATGAGAATGTGTAGCCGAGCCGCTCTTTCCTTTCTTGCAGTCTTCCATTTCTTATATTTTACAGAGTTGCTTTCAGAATGTGAAAAGGTGGATCGTCTAATCTGAAAGTTGTTTCTTCTGCTGCTGCTCCCCAGTTAACTTAGTGTCTGTTTTTAAATGAAACTTTTTAGCTTACTAAGTAACATTTCACAATATTTCCATTTTAAAATACAGGAGGAGCTGTGCTAAGTCATTGGCCTAAATCTTTTTAAAGCAGGTTCATTAAAAATAAAAATCTTGTATAGGTTATACAGGTTCAGCAGTTTCACCATTGTATATGATTTATACTAATATAGCCCAGCTGCCAAATGTGCAGCCATATGCCATTTTATCTGGTACACTTGCTATATAGGGGCACTTTGTAGGTTTATAGTTACTGACTTTAGCTGACTATAGTTACTGACTTTACGTCTGTTGCTGCACAGTTTGAGAGAGTAGAAAATCAAGCTCCAACAATTTGCAGGTATTTCTGTCCATCCTTCCACTGTGAGAAGACACCCAATGCTATGGGTCGTAGCTATGTGTAGCTGCCAAGAAGCTGTTGAAAAACAACTAAGAAAGGGAAATTTGTAATAGAACACAGGACATCTGGGACGTCCTGAACTGATGAGTCTAAATTAGCAACTAGGATTACTCGTATTGAGAAAAGCAGAAAATACAACTGTCATCTAAGACTGAACTTTGGAGGTGTGAAAAAATATCCCTGCTGACTTCTTTGAAAAACTGAAAGCAGGTATCCTGAAAAGAATGGAAGCTGCAATGAAGGCTAAGGATTAACACACTGTATATTGAAAAATGTTCTCTGAAAAATAAATAACTTGCACTTATTGGCTGTTTTGAGTGACAATTAAATATCCCAGTCATTTGTACACTCCATGTAGGTTCCACTGAAGCTTGTGGTGTATGTTGTATATGAAATTGAGATCTTAATGTGTGCTTTGTTGGCAGTAGAGGAAGTAGTTGAAAATGTGCCGAAGCAGTGAAGCATTGAAATACCACTAAAATAAACTAAAAGATAAGTAATCATGTGTTCACGGTTTAATTAGTGGTGTACTTGTTTTGTAGAAGCAGTTGTAAAAACATTTTAAAGAGGTTTTTGCCGGTCTTGATCTCAGTAAGCGAAATACAGCACCTGTTTAGCGTCCATGAGAAGTCGCTTTTCATCAGTGCTTGGAAATGCACAGTTATCTGCGGCCGAATCACAGGCCAATTCTCTTTAGCTCCCTTTACACTTCATAGAGTGAAAGATGTGCACCAAATGGTGCAGGAGTGGCTCACCAAAGGTTTTAATTAGACCGACATTATATAAAGCATATTCAGATAACAAGAGGCATCAATGAGGTTGCAGAGCTGTCTTTGTCTGAGCATTAATGAGATTTTTAATAAACCCCAAAATGTGCTTCCTTTTTACGATGACCTAATGAGACTTCCTATGTGGGAAAGTCTGTGGCCGTGCAGTCCCTGCACCTGCACCACTGTACTGGTGCAGTGTTGTGGAGGTCTCCACATTGGATGTTAATCAACCACCCAGTGTTTGTATTCAGCAAAAAATGAATGTTTAATTACCAGAAAATGCTATCCGCTTTTTGCCCCAGACAATGAATGGCACATAGAGCTCATTGAGGTTATCAACAAGGGACCAGTGGTCAATTGGGTCATTGATTTGAATTGTTTGACAGACCCGGAGGAACAAGTAAAGTTCAAAAATCCCAAGTAGAATTGAGAAGTTTGTCACAGAATCTGTTAGAAAGGGCTGTCATAAGCGATTACCGCGCTTAAAAGCTCCCCACCGACCAAAAGTTCAAGTTCCCGCTGCACATTTAATTAGAATTTGTGCTCCTTTGTTCCTAACTCCTCATGAAGCATGATCTGATTACAAGGGTGAGCAGTTACAACAGGGAATTGTGGGCTTATTTGTCTAACAAAAGTGATATTATGTTTTTAGGGCCAAGTGACCGACACCAATCGAAGACTTCAAGACGCCGGACGAGAGGTACGGTTCGGCGGATTTGTGAACACGTCTGCTATTAGTGCAACTGCAAAGAATGATTGGACAATAGTGTAGAGTGAAATGTCTTGTTAATTGTGAGGGCTCTGCACTCTTTGACCTTCCCTTATGTAAGGTGACAGCTCAAACGGAGGAGGTCATTCGCTGCAGGATTCAGCAGAGGAACATGGCCACCACTGTGGAGAAACTACAGCTATGTATTCCAGGTAAGACTTTGAAAGTTAAAGAATTCTGTCTGGTCAGCCAAGACGTTTGTTGTCTCAAGTTTGTACTAGAGCTACAAAGCTAATGTAGCTAAAGGTTATTGGAAATGTATACCTCATCAATTGCAATTGTGTAGACTACATGCATAAATTATCACACACTTGCCTCAGTGTGCAAAGTTGAATTGATCTAAGGTGGATTTAGGATGATATGTTTTATCTGGTTAAACTGTAATCTATGAGAAGGACACAGTGTCCCTGATGCAAAGCACCACTCTTATGAAGCGAGTGAGCGATTGGGTGAGTGAGTTGCTTACTTGGGGATGGATGGACTGACTGAACAAGCAAATGAGTGAGTGAGTGAGCGAGCAATTGAGTGAGTGAGTGAGCGAGCAATTAACTGCAATTAAGTCACTCACTCAATTGCTCACTTACTCAATTGCTCACTCACCCAATTACTCACTCAATTGCTTTCTTACTCAACTGCTCACTCACTCACACGCTCAATTACTCACTCTATTCCTCACTCTCTCAATTGCTCAGTTGCTCGCTCACTCTCACTCAGTTGCTCACTCTCTCACTCAATTCCTCACTCTCTCACTCAATTGCTCACCCTCACTCACACTCAGTTACTCGCTCATTCACTCACTCATTCAGTTGCTCACTCACTCGTTCATGCACTCACTCACTCAGTTGCTCACTCACTCGCTTGCTCACTCACTCACTGGCACAATTGCTCGCTCACTCACTATATTGCTCACTCACTTATTGACTCACTGACTGACTGACTAACTGATTAATTGATTTCTACTTAGTTGTTGGTTTCAATATGTTTAATTTTGATCCTGAGCTGATCTCCGGGGTGAGTGGGTTGGTCGGTGGGTGGGTCCATAAGGTGCATTGTATCTAAAAAAAAAAATGGACAAAAGTGCAGATAGTATTCAGGCTTCCACAATGCATGTTGGTGTACATAAGCTTCCAATACTTGTTAGCTACTTTGTGGCTCCAGTGCAGAAGAAACAGACATCGAACAGCAAACACGTCTTGAGCTAATTAACTGCACTTTCCCTGTAAGAGGGAAATTGTGTTTAGATTTTTTGCCCAGCTGTTCCCTAAAACCCACACAATTAGGATTGTTCACCCCTGAATTTTGTAATTCTTTTTTCTTAGAGAAAGATATGCTCTGTAGTCAAAATAAAAAATGTTTACGGTGCTCCTTTTGATCAGTCTTGAATAATAAACAAGCCATCACGTATACAACCTCATTTTCAAAAAAGTTGGGATGCTGTGCAGAATGTATCAAGTAAACCATATTTTTAAAGGAAAATAGTACAAAGACAACATATCAAATGTTGAAACTGAGAAATTGTATTGTTTTTTGAAAAATATATGCTCATTTTGGATTTGACGCCAGCAACACATTCCAAAAAAGTTGGGACAGGGGCATGTTTACCACTGTGTTTCATCACCTCTTCTTTTAACAACACTCTGTAAGCGTTTGGGAACTGAGGAGACCAATTGCTGTAGTTTTGAAAGTGAAATGTTTTCCTGTTCTTGTTTGATATAGGATTTCAGCTGCTCAACAGTTTAGGGTCTCATTTGCCATATTTTTCATTTCATAATGTGCCAAATGTTCTCAGTGGGTGACAGGTCTGGACTGTAGGCAGGCCAGTTTAGCACCCGGACTCTTTCAATATGGAGCAGTGCTATTGTAATATAGGCAGAATGTGGTTTGGCATTGTCTTGCTGAAATAAGCAAGGCCTTCCCTGAAAAAGACATCATCTGGATGGCAGCATATGTTGCCAAAACATGTACCTATTGTTCAGCATTAATGGTGCCTTCACAGATGCACGTCACCCATGCCATGTGCACTAATACACCCCCATACCATCATGAATATTGGCATTGCCATTGTGCACTGATGACAAGCTGAGTGGTCTTGAGCCCAGAGGACACAATGTCCATGATTTCCCAAAAGAATTTCAAATTTTAATTCGTCGGACCACAGGACACTTTTCCACTTCGCCACAGTCCATTTTAAATGAGAGCAGGCCCAGAGAAGGCGGCAGTGTTTCTGGGTCCTCTTTATATATGGTTTCTTCTTTGCATTTTAGAGTTTTAACTTGCATTTGTGGATGCAGTCCCTTGCATACAGAGATTTCTCCCAATTCTCAGAATCTTTTAATGTTATTATATATCATAGATGATGAAAAGTTCATTGCTGTTTTACATTGAGAAACGTTATTCTTGAATTGTTTCACTATTTGCTCGTGCAGTCTTTCACAGAGTGGTGAACCCCTCCACATTTTAACTTCTGAAAGACTCAGCCTTTCTGGGGTGCTCTTATTGTACTCAATCACATTACTGACCTGTTGCCAGTTAACCACCAAATATTTGATATATGATTTGATGTATTAACCAAGTTGTCTCTTGTTTTGGGCTTTTTTTTATTCATAGTATTTAAAATAAAAGATCTGGATTGAGAACTGGATATTCCCTGAGGACTGAACTTTATACATGGCGTAATGTTGACTGACTTTTCTTGTATGTGTTGTTTTGCTCTGTTTTGTCCCCATTTTCTTGTTACAGTTCTGGAAATGTACAGCAAATTGAAGGAACAGCTTGAATCCAAAAGGTAATGAGCCATTTTTGTCTAATATTTAAAGTTCAAGAGCATTTGATATTTCAGGTCATGAGTCTGTTGGAATCACATTGCTTTACTTCTGTGAAAAACAAGCTAAAGATTTGATGCTCTGTTCATGGAAATCGTGCCTTCGTTGAAGAGGCAGGAGGTCAGTACGGGGTAATGCTGAATCTGAAAATAATCACCCTTTTTGTCTATCAACGTCGTCTTGGCCAGTCATAACACATCATAAATGAGTAAACTATTCAAATGCAAAGACAATTGACCTTGTGTGTGCCCTTCTTCACAGCACTGGCCCACACCGGTGCGCCCATCACAGGCCTCTTCCAAATGGAGGCAATTATTGCAATGTGTCCCTCCATTAATCTGTGGGTCACCCTGCTCGCTAATGATTGGGCCAGGACATGGTCTAATCAGGCAGGGATTCTTTCACAGTTCACATGTAACACTTGCTGGAGCAAACTCAAGGGCATCAACATTTTGAGTAGGAGACATTAGTAAATGGTGGGGGTAGCAGCTATTTTATTGCAGTAAAATAAAGCTCTGGTGATCATTCAAGCACAGTTTCAACAATAAATGATCTTAAACGCTGGAATTAATGTAGCCTATAACTGCTAGTTCACCTAGCTGGTAGCTAACGAAAAGGCAAAGAGAAGGATTTAAGACAAACATCCATAATTTGGAGACGAATAAGCGGCTACGGCTGAGCTAAAGCTTAAAGCAGAGCAAAGTAAGTCTGCGTTTTTGTTTGTATTATATTTATACCCTACACCAGGACATCAGCACGCGCACATGTACAGCCAAGATGGTAAAATAGACATAAAGTGTTCCCAAGGTGGTTTGATTTTTGTTGAAACTACAAAATGACTCTTATTACCATTTGGGTTGCCGACCCCTGCACTAGCTTTTAATGTAGTGTGCACGCCACAGACTGTCCGGGCGCTGCACTTCCGCACTTTACAAAGTTCCGCCTTATGCGTTCCGTCAACATTACGTTATCAATTAAAATTTAGAAAATCGATTTTTGTCATTTGTGAATCAATTCAGAATCATCCACGTCTGCATCGCGATGCATCTAAGAATAAATTTTTTTCCCCCCACCCTTAATGTGAATGCGGCTCCTGCATTGTGTTTAAGTCAACTAGGCAACCATAGACTGGTCTTCATCACAAATGGCAAGCATAACTTTCTCCAAGAGTAGAGGGGACATCAGTGGCTATCTTTCTCTTCTTTAAATCCATAAGAGTTTTAGATAATAATGGAAATATCTGGTTTCATACAGAACTATTGGATTTGGAGGGGATTATTCAAACCTGGATTAATCACAGTTTGAGTATCTAAACCTGGATTAATCACAGTCTGAGTATCTAAACCTGGTTTAATCCCATCCTGAGAATCTGAATCTGGATTAATCACATTATAATTAATGTGGGTTTTAATTGTCCAGTGCTGTCCAGATGCTTTTAATTGTCCAGTGCTGTCCAGATGCTTTTCTTTCTACTCTGGATCACTAGCGAGCTGCTCTCCACTGCATTTATTTCTGACAATAAATTACATTGTTCTGGCTTTCATTTACATTGCAAAGAAATAAAAAATAACAAATATATTAGCTGGCTTATTTAAAGTTGTTTTATGGCACATGCAACATCTATTTTGCATAATAAATATTTCAAGTAATAAATAAAGTATCTGTTGTAGTACCCCAACTGTTTACCCTTTTACTTATAATCTCCATAGAGAAATGAGTTGTATTAAGGATCTCTGTACCCTACATGAGTCAGTCATGTATAGCATGGGATTTCATATAGCACTCCTCAGATAAGCCCAAGAGAGTCATATTCCAGGGAATACTGCTCTGGTGGAAAATCTGGTTTAAGTGACATTTAATTAGTAATTAAAAGCAGCTATGAATCTGAAATAGGCCATTGCTGTCTGTAACCTGGCTGTAATAAACTGCTTCTAGGAAACCTGAGCTCATTGTTGTAAATAGACTGTAATGTTGCTTGCACAGACCCCCAGTTTTGTTGATATATGAAGTAAAAAACAGACAAATCTATCTTTTAACCTGTTTGGCCTGCTGTATTTTTGCAGAAAGCCAAAAATGGGTATAGCTTATAGCAGAAAAGGCTATGGGGTGCTGGATGTGGGTGTGGCTTAAAGCAGAAAGGAGTGTGAGGTGCTAGAAGTTGATGTGGCCTACAGCAGATATGCACGTGCGGTGCCGGATGTGGGTGTGGCTTAAATAAAAAATGCGTGAGGTGCTGGGAGTGGGTGTGTCTTAAAGCAGAAATGCATGTAAGATGCTGCAGGTGTGTGTGGAATGAGCAGAATTTTTTGATTGTGGTATTGGTGTTATTGAGCATTGATTTTGATTCTCTGCCCTAATTATTATAATGTTTCAAATTATTATAATGTTTTGATGTCCATATTGCGTAGCTGTCATCTGTCATTTCAAATGCAAAAAATATTCTTTACCTACTGCAAAAATCATGTTGTTGGGGCTGTAACAATACAAAATTCTGAATTTGATTTTAAACAGTGCAGTGGTATCTTGATTCGATACATTTATTGATGCAGATAAAATAGGAGTGGCTTCAATGTGCTTATTAATATGTTAATATTTCCTATCACCGATTGTTCAAGCATTTAATATTATAAAAGTGCGATATTTGTAACAAAAGCTGTGTCCTGGTCTAACCCTTTTGCCCCAAGCCAATTTATTGGCCTCAAGCTAACATGCTAGTCACAATACAATGATACGATATGCTGCGATACAACTGGATACAATGTAATATGCTGTATTTTCCACCCCAAAACACAAGATATTGCTCATTTGGATGTTGTGTAAAATTTAGTGTGTGAATCTTTATTTGCCAGAAAACCAACAAGTGTTTATTCTACATACCAGATACTATGCTGCACTGAAAACCATGGAGCAACTGGAGAACATTTACATCCCTAGAGTGAGCCAATATCGCTTTTGCCAAATCATGGCTGAGACGCTCCCTAAACTCCGTGAGGAGATCAAGGAAATCTCCATGTCAGACCTGAAGGACTTCCTGGAGAGTATCCGAAAGCACTCAGATAAGATTGGTGAAACAGCGATGAGACAGGTAAGTCTAAACCAAATAAGCTGATACCTAGGAGCATTCTTTGTGAGTTTTGTGTTTGGGAAGAGGCAGCCCAGCATGTTGCATGTGGGAAAACTGAGCAGCATATCAGCAAGAATGGATCTAGAGGATTCTTCAGAAGCCCATACACGCAAATTCATTGCCATTTGGTGCAATGTGCTGTTTTTAATGCTAAAAATGCCATTTGTGTGAGTTGTGTAGATTTGAAAAGTTTTAGCAGGGAATACTCCCAAGAGGATCTCACATGTCCACCAAACACACAGCAGCAGCTCACAGTCATTATTCAGTCAACCCACAGGTTTCAGTAATGGTATTCTGATCAGCCTATAAAAATCAGAATACCATTACTGAAACCTGAAAAGAGACACGTTTTGTGAGCAGTGTAGTTGGTTTGATGTTCACATATTCAAATTTCTTTCTTCAGTAACTTTGGAATAGTGGAAGTAAAGTTAACATGTAAGTTATCACCAGTAGCAACCAAGACAACCAGCTTCCATTTATTTTGTGTCTGAAATGAATGTAGAGCATGTTGATTTCTGTGCACTGGAACTGCTACGAGAGCTTAGCGACCGACTACAAATCACAGCACAAATGGTGATCGTTCGGGTCCAAGCACTGTGCGCCTTGTGGTCTCTTTAGTATACAAATCATGAAGTTTTTAGAATGACCTCGATTTACAATAGATGTGGCCTCAGAAGATGATGTCTGCCAAGTTAAGTACATGTTGGTCTTTTGACTAATATGTTCTTGCACAACAGATTTTTAAAAAATTAAAACATCTACAAAACTTTGGACATAATTTGTGTTTGTATTGTTGTTAAACTCAATGAACTGTATAATTCCACAGCAGTTACCTCTATGTTTTAGTCTCAAAATGCACCAGAATATCATGTTAAAATGACTAAAAATGTATCTCAGAAATGATGCAGCTGGCCCCCACTACAGGGGGTTTCCTTTTTCACTGTTTTCTAAGTTTTAATGTCTGGAAACATTAGCATTGATAAAGTTTGATGTTAAGTACTTTTCAGCAGAAATTATTGTTTTGGTGGACTGTTCTCCTGATATAGGCCCAGCAGCACAGGACGTTCATCAGTGCTGTTCAGAAGCAGGCAAGCCTGGGCTGTGCTAAACCTCTGTACAGTCTGAATGGCAGAACAACCCTCCAGCACAACGGGTTGGTCGCGGAGGATGCAGCTGAAGAGGATGAGGCTGATGATGAAGTATGGGGCCTGGTGCTTTTTGTAGTTGTAAAGTAGTAAACACATTAATCAAAAGATATAAATGGATTTCGCTGACAGCTAATGTAATTTTTTTTTTTTTACGAGCAGAGAAATGCCATATTTAAGTCTGTTCGCTGTAGACTGTAACTGATGTATTTGTGGGTAGCATAGTGGTTGTAGTAAAACATGTTCTAAATGCACAAAAAAGGCTATTTATTTCTTATTGGTATCAGTATCAGCCGCGACAAGGTGTTAATTGTCAGTTATCATTATTGGCTGAGAAATTCCTTATCAGTCTCTATTGAAGTGCTATTGTAAAATCTTTCTGCATTAACTGACTGGGAGCTTACTGTATGTCTTTGATTCTCCTGTTAAGGTTTTAACAGCGCAGGATCTGGTGGACTTCTCTCCTGTGTACCGATGTCTTCACATCTACACTGTACTGGTATGTAGCACCCCGTTTGGTTATACTAACTACTGCATTCCAATCATAGCAAAGGCAGCATGCTATGTGTTATTAACACCATTTGTTGTACACTGCTGTGTACATATGAAACTCTGTTTGGGTTCTTATAAAGTGCGAAATATTGCTCCTTGTTATTTTTTTTTTCCTCCTTTTTCTTCATTGAGAAACATTCCTGCAGGCCACTCTGCTTGGTTGTCCTCTTTCTGAGTTGACAGTGTGTTATCAGTGAAACGCTTCTCTCCCAAGTGGCTCACCAAACATTAATAGCTTATATAAGCAGGGGGATTTCCATAGTTTTGACTGGCATGCCATCACTATTTTTTCTCCCATAAACCAAAGGCAAACTGTGTGGGGTTCAGAGCGAGCTTGTTAGCGCTTTGCTGCGCTCTACCATCGCTCATCTGCTGAGGACATAATCCTCTGTCCTTAAACGCGGCTAAAAGGAGAAGGGGGGTATGGGGGGAGACTCCAATGTCTAATAGGATTGACCGAGCGGTAACCCCCTTTCGTTGTAAAAACAAAACAGAGAGAAAGGGCTGAGCTTTGGGCATTCATGTTGCGCACGAACTGCGCGTTCACTGGGCGGAGGATGAGTCAGTGGCGCGTGGTTTGCCCCGAATGGCTCGGTTAATGAGAACACAGGGGCTTTCGACCACAGCGTTACCCCGCCGCTCACACACGCCCTGCAGAGAGAAATGGTTAGCTATGTGTTTGGGAAAAGATTGTCAGATTTGAAGTGAAGAGGATATGGAAAAGTAAGCGAGCTTGTGTGTTTTTCCATATATCTGCATAATAACTATTATGAAAAGGTAAACAAACTATTCAGAGTGGTTTGATGTGAAATGCTCTGTTGTTGCCAATTCAGAAGTGTTCACAGTGGTGGTGATGGGAATCAGACGAGTGTTTAATACCTCTAAGAGCTTCCTTTCACAAAAAGGTAGGCTCCTGTTACCACCACTGTGAACAATTCTGAGACAATAACTTTCTCCAGAATGGCTCATTTCACATTAAACCTCTCTTAATGAGTGCAGAAATGGGGAAGAACAATGAAATTATGCTTTAATGTGTTTCACACATTTAAAAGTCTCTTTATTTTACATTCTGTGAATACTGCATTAATTGTGTTATTCTATAAATACTGGAAGCACTCTACAAATAAATTTTTCTTCCATGTGATTTTGATTATGCAGTAATATGCATTACATGCTTTTCTCTTTTAGGGAGACAGAGAGACATTTGAAAATTATTACAGAAAGCAAAGAAAGAAACAAGCAAGATTGGTGCTGCAGCCCCAGTCCAACATGGTGAATGTTTCCTCTTTTTTAAAGAACACTGCCATTGTTTGTGATTCTTGTTGATTTTTTTTTTTTTTT
>JAILXH010050125.1:42020-52692 GCA_023558415.1 Piaractus mesopotamicus
GTTTTAATGGCTGATGCAACTACTCTGATGAAGCAGTAGGCTGCTGTAGGCCATATGTTGAAATGGCTTTATCATGTGGTAGGCATATTGTTATTGTTGTGGACGACCTTGACCTTGATCAGCCTCAAGTGGCTTCCTGCTTTCATAAAACAGTGACAAAATATTATAGGATAAAACGCAGTTAGTATGAGTTTATTAACTATTGCAATAAACCATTCTTCCACCAAGTGACATTAAGTCATTAAGGTGTTAACGCAGTCATGCAGAATGGTATGGGATGAAATGTTCCGTTCTAGAGAATCTAGAGTCACTGAGTTGATCACAGTGGCGGTGATAGGAACCAGATGCCTGAAGTGTTTAATGCCTCTGAAAGCTACTTGACTGAACAAACTTAAATATGGCACATATTTTGCTAATTTTGGTGCACAGTTTCTATTTGTTTGCTGATGTTCACATGTTGAGTGTTAATATTAATATATTAACGTTAATATATTAATATTAACATATTAAATGTACCATAACTTTTGCGCAGGCAAAAGATTTAAATTCAGCCACTAAACAGTAAATGTGCATTAAATGTGCACACGTTTTTTCCCTGTAGAGAATTGACTTATATTCACTAAGAAAATCAACAAAACATGCCATTTGATTGGGGCGGCCAAACTTTTGCACACAACTGTACAAGCAGGGCATTGTAAGGCAAAATAGTACTATAAGAAAACTTATTTCTTCAGATTTAATGCTATTTTACCATTAACAACAGTACATATACTTACTTATAGTTTTGTAAATAAAATTCCACTTCAAACATTGCAACATGGTTCCTATCACCAGCACCGTTATGAAATCTGAGTGAGTTTGTCTAGAACTGAGCATTTCACATCAAACCACTCTGAATTTTACTATGCAGAATTTTTTAAATATCAGTGCAATTTCCCTTTAAAAGTAGGCTATTATTGCCAAGCAGTATAATGATCAAAGATTTTTCATGCACAGTATTATACTATTTTTAACAGATATATACTAATATGCCATGTTCATGTAGAATTTTTGTATATACTGCTTTTGCATACACTTGAATGCAAAAGACTGAACAAACTTAAATATGGCAATATTCTGATCAGTTTGTTGAACAGGATCAGTTGGCTTTATAAAGAACTGTTTAATGGAATCACTGACATCAGCACTGCACATTTCTGCAGGTTTTTTGTGGTGGAGGACCACATATTACACGCCACGCAAGGCTTGGTGACCAGAGCGTTCACTGACGAGCTGTGGAACATGGCCCTGTCCAAAATCATCGCTGTTCTCCGAACACACTCAGTAAGTAGCAAGCACACATGCACTAGGTGGCTCCATGCTGGAAAGCAAGGAGCTGTTATGTAAGGATTTTGAAGGCCCCCTCACTGATCTCCCTGTATTACCTCCACTGCTTGGGCCAGAGTCCCTCTCTTTTTGTGATTGAAAGTTAGCTAGCAGCGGGAGTGGCCCGGCTTGACCCTTTTGTTTGGGCCGCCGGACCCAGGCTGTGAGCCCCAGCCGCAGGGCATTTGCATAATCCCTCACCGATTTACAACTGACTGGGCCCTCCAAACACACTCTTAGCACCAGCGGTTTAGAATATTCACAGTTAATCTGCTGTTATTGTTGCAATCTGTCCTCATTAGGCCCAACTGACCTATCCATTAGATAAGATTGAATAGATCGCCACTGAAAGGGCTCACCAGGAAATGGAGCAATTATCATTCCGAACGTCTTGTTTTGAAAATAAACTTCACAAAAAGACCTGTGTGTTTACAGAAGTATTAACATTATGTGAACCGTGCGCGTGTGTGTATATATAAAATAACAAAGGAATATTCTGCACTATTTTTAGGTCACATTGTGACCAGGTGTGACATTAAACATCCTAAGGCCTTTGTACAAAATTTTTTTTAATCTTACCCTTCCATTTCATGTTCAGACCACTCTTTCTGATCTACTCATCAGAGGCTTTTGTGCAAACTTGTGGTGTCCATTGCCATCTTGAGTGCACATTGTCATTGAAGCAAAAGTGTCACCAAACACAAAAAACCTGAAATTTATGTTAAAATTTCAATGATTCTACTTCTCACCCAAATTTTTATGCCAAATGAATTTGGAAGGCATGCAAATTTTACAAGTGGTCCCAGACTTTTGGACCCCATTGTGTGTGTGTGTGTGTGTGTGTGTGTGTGTGTGTGTGTGTGTGTGTCTGTATATAGTCACATTTTTACATTATTTGAAAACAATAGCTGTCTTATAATTGGTGTGACTATAATTAATTAAAAATTGTCCAAATTGAATTTAAAGTAAAATGTTGCTGCATTAGTGCATGAGAGTGTGACTAAGCACAGATGTGTAAAAAGCGAGTGAAAGTGTGTCTTGTGGTTTTGCGTGTGTGTGTGTGTGTTGGGCTGTTTAAACGCTGCAAGGTGCGCTGACTGAGGTGTGGACTGACGCTGTGTGTCACAGTTTGGGCGACGCTCATTTATCGCTGTGATTTACACACTCGCTGGCTGCTTCTCAGAGGCAGGCCACTGCTCCCTATGTCAATGTTTAACAAGGAGACCACGCTAGAGGGGGATCATAAA
The DNA here is from genome assembly GCA_023558415.1 of Piaractus mesopotamicus. NCBI lineage: Eukaryota > Metazoa > Chordata > Actinopteri > Characiformes > Serrasalmidae > Piaractus > Piaractus mesopotamicus. The sequence continues at coordinate 44,633 of JAILXH010050125.1, forward strand.
TCACACCGGCAGCACCCTTACAGCCTGCCTCTCCATTCGCCACCAGCATGCCAGTCTGATGGCTCGCTCCTTCACTTTACACCCTGATACACCTCCAAAGAGAGATTTAAATGGGAATTCCACTGATTTTTAAAACCTTCTGTATAATTCAGTTGGTGAGATGTAATCAGTCATTCAGAGTGTTTTAAACTAATCAGCTTTATAATGGTAGTGATATTAACACAAATAAAGCCACTTTATTTACTATCCAAAATATTGAGTGTTTCTACTAATAGTAAAATAATAGTAAATCTTAAAAAAAAAATCTATTCTATGGGGACTTTTTTGCCATGCATGCAACATGTGCTGTGAATGGCTTTAAAAAATACACCAAAATTTTATCTCTAAAGTATTGTAAAACAATGTCTCAGGCGTCAGGCAACATGTTCGTAATATTTTCACACACTAACTTTCTCTGATGTAGCTTTCTGTCTCTAAGTTTCTCTAGAGCGCTGGAGATTTCACATCAAACCACTCTGAATGACTTTTGTTTGCTGAATTATACAGAAATGTTGAAAATTGTGAAGATTTTTTTAAACTATATTTTTTGGGCGGTTGCGTTGTTTAGAGAACAAAAGTTCTGAACTAAATGATCAACAAAGTCTAGATTGAAATAGAATTACTGGCAAAATTTAGACTTTGAAATAGCTCGTACTGCTGTTTTTTAGCTATGCGACATATTTTTATCCTTGTAAAAATATACATAAAATATCATAGATGAAAGTAAGTTGTGCAATGTCAGAAACTGCATGAGCTATTCTTTTTTTGAGAATACTTAACAGTGTGATATGGTTTGAGGCAAGTTTATATGATTTAAATATGCAGAATACTTAATGCTAAACTGGTGGCCATAAGCCTCCATTACCTATTAGCTACATTAACCTTTTAATTCCAGTGCAAAACTATAGAAGCAAACTTTTGACACCAAGTGTCTGCGCTAATCAACTCTGTCTGAGGTAAAGGGAAAATTAAGTATGTTATACTTTTGGCTGAACTATCGCTTTAATCTCTGTCTTAGAAACAGTGTTTATCTAACAAGAGCTTCTCCAATCTCAGGTTTTCTTAATGTCCAAGATGCTCCTCAGCCACACAAAGCTGCTGAGGCCTATTCCACGCTGAGGCCTTGTTGCAGGACAGTGTGTGTGGTGGGTGGGTGTTAAAAGAAAGGAGCTAAGTGTGTGCGCAGGCATTCACTAATCCAGTCAGTCATCACTTCCCTACTGGGGTCAAGCGCTGTGCTCCCTTCTTCAACCTCCCCATCCAGGCTAAACTCCATCAGCCCCCAAATCCCTGCATGGGGGAAGGAGACAACCACTCTGAGCATTCACATGCTAATGGATTTTAAAGACTCATTAATACACTACTCATTAATTCAGTGTTTGATCAATATGTGACTGGCTGCCAGTTACCCATTTAGAGGGTAATGTTGAGGCTAAACTAATTTGATGATGTTTATGTAGATGAAACGTACATTTTTAGGCGATGTAAAAGGTGAAATGTGGTTTATAGCTGCACTTGGGTGTAAGCATTTTCTATCATGCTGTCAAAACGATCTAAATGTTGGTATTATCGCAGTATTGTTGTGCTATACATATCACAGAGGGGAACCCTCAGAACCTTCTAGGCCTTCAGGGAAGGCCTAAAGATTGCTGGGAACTCAAAACACATCTATAATTTTTAGTTCATTTTTATTCAATACAACCCTGCACAAACTTAAACTCTGCATGATAATTATGCTAATTATGTTTCATTGTTAAGTTTCGGATGGGAACGAGGGTTTGATTTTTTTATTTTTTTTAAATGTCCGCTAGAAAATAAACTAATCGGAAATTGTTTTTCTCCGTGGGATCTAGGTTGACATAGCTAAGTGAGTTCTCCTGTTGGTTAGGAGCAAAGTCCTTAATTACAAATTGACAGTGGAATTAACCAATCATGTTTTGATTTCCAATGGGTGGGACCGATTTTGTGAGAAAAGGCACCACTGACATCACTGTTTGAACAAAACCTTGTATCTCCAATATGGTAACTTAACAGGATAAGGAGAAAACCTCCTTAACTTTTAATGGAAGTTAACGGCTTAAATGGCCAGGGCCCACCGGCGGGCCCAAAGTTTTACTGCACACTTCTATAACCTAAGCATAGCTCAACGAGTTTACATTAAAGTCTCTGTAGGTACTGAAAAATAAGCCTGGGATTTTAAGGGGTTAATGTAACAGGATGTTTTTCTAAATCATTTTGAATAATTTCTAGTGGTCCATTTATCATGTGTACACAATGCAAAGGGTACACACCTAAAAAATATGATTCTTCAATGGTTCTTTAGTAAAGAAAATGGTTCTATATAGAACCATGAACACTCAAAGAACCATTTGCATGATTAAAAGGTTCTTTGCATTGTGAAAGGGTTTTTCTTAATGTGTGTTTTATATGGTTCTATTTAGAAGCCTTTTTGAAAAAGGTTCTATATAGCACCAGAAAGGGTTCTTCTGTTGTAACAGGTTTGACACTAACAATAGAAGAACGCTTTTGGGTGCTGTGTAGAACCCTTTTCAGGAAGGTTCTATATAAACCATCTACAGCACATTCTCCCTCAGTCTGAAGAACCCTTTCACGATGCAAAGAACCCTTTAATCGTGCAAACGGTTCTTTGAGTGTTCATGCTTCTGTGCAGTTCTTTGCTAAAGAACCCTTGAAGAACCCTAATTTTTAAGAGTGTAGCTATTGAGTTTTCAAATTATGTAAAAAAGGAATGTTACAAAAATTAAGATGCAAAGGTCAGAGTGCACTAATTCAGTAACATGCATTGAAATAATTTCACTACATGTATTACACTGATTTTTATATCAGAGAGGAATTCAATTAGTTTTTCCAAACGTATGCATAGTTTAAGCACTGAAATGTCAGCAGAGTGCTTTGAAACTGACTGACTCTTTATATTGATTTCTTTATATTGATGATGATAGGAACCAGGGTTCAGTGTAGCTATTTTATTCACCATCCAAAGTCATTAGTGAATCTTCTGAGTCGTTACATGTAATGTTGATGGTAAAATAGTGGTAAATTTGAAAAAATTCGGGGGCTATTTTGCCTTAAAATGCCACATATTACCTCTCCACCATGAATAGATTTAAAAAGTATGCTTTCCACCAAATGCTTTTCTCAAGACTACTGGACATCAGGTGCAGTATTCATAACAATTTCATGTTATAACTTTGAGAGATAGCTTTTAGAGGCAGTAATTGTTTTAGACGTCTGGTTCCTATCACCATCACAATTCTGATTTGGTCGGTAAGTTTCTCTAGAATGGAGCATTTAGTGTCAGATTTTGCAAAGATGGTGTAATTCCAGCCTCATTCTACTTTTTAACACCAAAAATCATTTACATTTACACACTACTACTTTCTACTGCTTAGAACTGTATAAACATGTGTTGTCCTGGTAGCCTATTTACTATCTGGTGGGCTGTTTACTTCCATTTACTTCTATGAATTTTTTTTTAAAAAGTACTGTATTATTGTATTGTTGATTTTGTTGAAATTGGAAACAGTGTGATTAGTGTGATATAATATTGATTAATAAAGGCAGATTTGTTTACTTAAAACATAGCAGCATATTTGAGTACTATATTGTCTTCCATTCATGAGTTCATATTCTCATTACAGTCCTACTGTAACGATCCTGACCTGGTCCTGGAACTGAAGAACCTGATTGTTATATTTGCAGACACATTACAGGTATATCACACCTTGCGCTCTCACGTGATGAGGTTCACTCACAGCTTGCAGCAGTTTCTGTGTCATATTGAACATGTACACACGTTTCCTTAAATCAGCTTATTATTCCACATGATTGTTTCTTACACTTGAATCCTAATTCTTGTTTCTTTGCTCAGGGTTATGGTTTCTCTGTGAACAGACTTTTTGACCTGTTGTTTGAGATTAGAGATCAGTATAATGAAACCCTGCTGAAGAAGTGGGCTCTGGTGTTCAGGTAAGGCAACACTAACTAGCTGCATCTGCTGTACTTGTGTATTTTTATTGCTCATGCACAATGCAGAAATTTGCAGAAATGTTCATTTCATTTTCATATCTTTGGCTTTCATACAAGTAGTTAGGAATGTCTACTTTTTTATCATGTTGAATATGTGTTTGTTTCCACTTCTTTGACGAAACAGAGAGATATTTGAGCAGGACAACTACAGCCCCATTCCTGTAGAAAACGAAGAAGAGTACAAGTCTGTGGTCAGTAGGTTCCCCTTCCATGATGCAGAGATTGAAAAGGTTTGTGCAACCAATTATACTAAAATGAGATTTAAGCTGTGGTGGGCCTAATTACAAAACATACATTTTTCGGTTATCAGATTTGAGTGGCAGTCAGTATCGTTACAATAAAAAAAATTAACTATATGGTCAAAAGTATGTGGACAGTTGATCATCACACCTACACGAGTGTGTTGCACATCCCATTCCAAAACCATGGGCATTAATAAGGAGTTGCCAGTCAGTTTTCAGTCAAAAAAAAGCATTTGAGCGGTCAGGCACTGATGTTGGACAAGGCCTGGCTCACAGGGGCACTTCCCCGAACTGTTGCCACAAAGTTGGAAGCATATAATTGTTCAAAATGTCTCTGTTTGCTCCAGCATTAACATTATGCTTCACTAGAACTGAGAGTTCAAGCTCAAACCCTGAAAAACAGCCCCAGACCATTATCCCTCCTCCACAAAACTTTACAGTTTATACAGTGCCATGTTCAAAGTCAATGAGCTCTTCAGTATGACCCATTCTACAGCCAGTGTTTGTCTGTGGATATTGCATAGTGCTTGATTTTATGCACCTGTTAGCAATGAATGTGGCAAACAGACACCTCAACTTAATAATTAGGAGGGTTGTCCACATACCTTTGGCCATATAGTATAGGTTTGAAATGATCAGATATCCTTATATATTTTAGATGACCTTTATTTAACTCTTGTGTGTAACTGCGACTCTCTTATCTGTGATTTCTAATCGAAATGAATGTAACTGACTCAAAATACCTGAATTGTTTTATCTTGTTTTATTTAATAGCAACCATTTCCAAAGAAACTCCCCATGTCCCAGTCAGTGCCTCAAATCTACATTCAGGTGAAGGAGTTCATCTATGCCAGCCTAAAGTTCTCTGAGTCACTACACCGGAGGTTAGTGCACTTTTTATCACACTGGTCTTCACTTGAGAACCTGTTCAATGATCTCTGTCAGACTGAATTTCTGAATAACGTGCCTCCTTTGTTTTTGCATTCAGTTTCAAGTGACTGGTTAGGTCCTTAGAACCTATGAAAAATAATTGTATTAACTGGTAACAGATTACATAAAGTTACGTTTCTTTCTGTTTTTCTTAGAAAAATATTTTCCGTTTTCATTCCTCAAATTGGTTTGGTGATTTGCCATTTTCTGAGCAGAATTTGAGAGCCAGCTGTCACTCATCTCATGTCAGCACTGGCCTGCAGAGCTGTTATCTAAGAGTGCTGGACAAAGTAAGCTGACCCTCAACCATGCACTCTTTTGGAATGCCCTCTGAGAGCCTAAGCCTGAACTGGCTTTCACAGCCTCAACAGCCAGACGAGCTGGGGCTCCATGCTGCCCTCCACCTCGAGCCATCTTTACTGCCAGTATTTGTTCTCTTTAAGCTCTCTGGCATTCGGCATAGCGTTGTGAGGGGTCTGTGTTGTACTTGTCACAGGGTCCTCAAATCCTTTCCCCAGAGAGCTGAACCTTTCACCCTGTGAGAGTGACAGAGTAGCATATTAGAATTACACTATAGTTACACTGCTGCATACCACCAGATACACTGCAGCATACTGCCATGACAGCTTTTCCTGTACTATATTAAAATACATTTGTGTCATTAAAAACACGTCTGCATCAACTGGACCAAAATTTGGAATCTGGAGTCTGGAACATTTGTGCTTGGACAGGATGCTCACATAAAAAATAATGTTCATTAAACGGGCTATGAAATATATTGAAAATGATGTGGTCAGTGGTGATCCAGCAAAACAAGGCATGCTCAGTCTTGTTAATATAAGCCATGTTGCAATATTTAGCAATAGTGCTTTGTCCATATCATGGAACTCTAAATGTAATAATAAATGTAGTGATTTTGTTCAAGGTATCATTTGCTTTAAACATTATTCTGAAGGACAGTATTGTTTTGACCATTACCAAACAGTATATTATGCAGCCCTAATGTCAAGTCAAGTGGTCTTTATTGTCATTCCACAATATAATTAGTATACATTGGAACGAAATGTTGTTCTTCAGGCCCCATGGTGCAACACACAACAGCAGCACATTAAACAGGACTAGGTAGAGTGCAGATACATGACGGTGTGAAACAAGCACGGAATATACAATAAATATACCAGACAGTAAATATACAGAACAATCAAAACACGACAATAAATGAACAGAAAAATAAAAACACGTAACAAACACACATGACGGTAGACTCCAGCACTGCTGTATCTAATCAACTAGTACCAACACACACTAACACGCCACCACCATGAAACTGTCACTGCAGTGCTGAGAATGATCCACCAACCACATTATACCTTCTCTGTGATGGTCCTGTGGGGGTTCTGACCATTGAAGAATAGTATAAAAGGGGGCTAACAAAGTATGCAGAGAAACAGATAGACTACAGTCTGCAATTGTAGAACTACACAGTGCACCTATATGGTAAAATGGACAAGGTGTATTTACTGAAGTGGCCGATTGGTGTACATGAATTGTGGTCCCGTGGCAACATTCAGAGATTAAGATTGAAAGCAGCATCTACGGCATGGAGCCAGGGAAAGTGTTCCCACGAACACCAGGCATCCCCTGTGGCACCGGTGATGGGAATGTTGTTAATATTCTCTGGGTTTCACTCCGGAGCCACAGTTCTATAGTCCTATGTTATAATCCCTCACTGAGCCCAATGTTGCTGCTTGTTATGTCAGTAGGGTCAGGCTGCTCCTCTGGCAGGAGAAACAGTGGTTGGGAACAGAATATGGCGTATGGGTGTGGATGCTGTTGACAGCATTGTCGGCTGCTGGAGTGAGTTAGAGTTGATTTTACCGTGTCTTTCCCTGCTGGCTCTGCAGTAATCAATGCAAATTACCGCCGATTTTACACTTGTCTCTAATTGTTTCTTTGTCATGTTAAGGGAGTGGTAATGAGTGGCCTCTGGACGTTTCTATTGAGTGTTTGCTTACCTGATTCCTCCCTCCTAATCAGCACCTTTCACACACACATACCCTATCTGCAGAATCAACAGACACTCGCAGTGTCCTGTTAATACTCACACCTAGCTGCTGCTGAGCTGATCTGCTGTCAGAGTTCAGGCTCAAAGGTTATTGTTAAGGCTCTAAACATGATCTTTAAGGGTGCACATGCTTATAGTTCGGTTCCCTTGATGTGCACAGAAGCAGAAAATAATACATTGTTGCATTTTAGTTCTGATTTGCGTAGCGTGCAGGGCTTTCCCCAGGTGTTGCCACAAAGTCGGAAGCATAATTGTCTAAAATGTCTTTGTATGCTGTAGCAGTAATAAATTCCCTTCACTGGAACTAAGGGGCACAAACCCTGAATAACAGCCTAAGACCATTATCCCTCCTCCACCAAACTGTACTGTTGGCCCTGTGCATTCCAGTAGGTAGCACTCACCTGGCATCTGCCAAATCCAGATTTGTCCATCAGACTGCTAAAGCTCCAGACGCACAGTTCTTTCGCTGATTATGCTTCAAGTACACACATAAATGTGTATGTATGTATGTGTATGTAGTAGCAGTCTGTTTGTAGACAGTTTGTTACGTTTGAGACACAGTTCTGTGTGCTCAAAAGAAAACCTGCTGCCTTACCTCTCATGTCTCTTCTGATTGCTCTGTGAATGAGCGAAAGTAATAAATGGTAAATATTTATTAATTACTAAATAAGTAGATTAGTAAATAAGTAAATTAACTATAGGTACCACAAACACAGATAATGCTATACAACGTT
>JAILXH010050127.1:10565-25026 GCA_023558415.1 Piaractus mesopotamicus
CAGGAAGGCCTTATCATCAACCTGTCCTCTTTTCTCTCAGCTATGTTTAGAAGAACAGAACAGCTCTTGCTGTCCTCTCCTCCACATTCCCCCCTTTTTTGGAAGACAAGGACGTTTATAAACTGTAGGGGATGAGAAGGAGGATCAGGGTTGTCAAAATAAAAGATTTTTTTTTTTACTTTGGTACTTGATATTAAGTATAGAGAGAAATTGTATATCACAAGGCAATAATAATAAAATGGCAAAAAAGTTTTTAAACACAAAGAAAAATAAATTTACATCTTATGCACTTAGAGTCATGTGCAAAACTTTAAACAGCTCCTGTCAAATGATATGTTTTGTTTCCTAAATAGAAATAAGTTAACACCTTCTCTACAGGGAACACATTTAAAAATGGCATTTTCTGCCAATTTTAGTGCATAAAAAATATATATATGTATATATTACATATAACATATTACATGTATATAATATAAAACATAAAAAGTTTTACACAGGCCTTTCATAATATGTTTCATAATTTCTTTCCATAATTTTTTAATTCAGTGGATAAACAGTAGTTGTGGAATGAAATACGCAGAGCATCTGTATTTATTTTCACTTAGAAAATCAACATAACGTGTAATTTGACCAGGAGCACCCAAACCTTTGCATACAACTGTTTATGTTCAAATATGATTATGTCATTTCCTTTTTAACTGTGATGCAATAAATGACATTTACCTTCAATTTACACTCTGTTCCACTCTGGGTTCTGACTTTTTTTGTTTCAAATATCAACAAATAATAAAGCTTTTTCTTAATAACACTGTACCAATCATAACAAATCCAAATAAAAATCTTGTACTTACGAACACAAAATACAGTTAATTTTTGACAAAAATAAGTTGCAATATCTCAATAGGTTGAATATGGGTGTCCTATAAAGCTTGTTCAGCAGTTGCTAGGAAAGAATGCACTTGTGGGTGGCACATAGCTAGTTTATTGTTTACTGTATGGTAGTACTGAAATAGCACTGAATGTTCAAAACATTGTGCAAAACTAAGGAAGAGGTTTGGGAGGCCTGAGAGAGCCGGGGCTCTACTTAGCCAGTTCAGAGAACAATTCAGCACTGTGTGGTGGTAGAAACTGAAAGAAAGAAACGTCCAACCCTGGAAAACCCCTGCTTCTCCCAGTTCTACTCTCCAATGCCGGAAAGTAGGACCAGAGAATATAAACTTGCAGGTCATGTGACTGATGCTTGAGGCACTTCCCAAAACAGTTTTAAAAGGGCAAGATTAGGAAAACTGACAAACGTATCGGTTGCAGATGGGGAATTTGTTTGTATTTTACCTTCATAAAGCATCTCATGACTTTAAGTGTAATAAAGCAACAGATTCATGTGCTTATGCATGTATGTGTGTTTGTGTTTCTATTCCAGACCTTGATAGCAAATGGCTGTTATTCTCCTCAAGGACAAACTAGGTTTAATCTTCTCCTACCTAATGATACCTTTAACTTGTACACAGCAATTTAATTCTACTGCTATTCATTTAGGTAAATAAGGCAATAGGTAAACCTCCCTAAAAAAATGCAATTACAACATTTTTTATTTAGAGAGTCGACAATGTCACTGTTAATGTGTCACAATGTCACAGAGTTGTGGGTAAAATGGTTTATTTGATTATTATTCACTGAAAATATGTGGGTTGATTTCTATTCTGCTGGCAGAATGGTCCTTAGGGGGCCTGAAGAAAGAGGTTAAAGTATGTTAGCAGATATGCATATAGCAAATAGTTTTTGTCCACTTTTATTGGCCCGTCCATTATAAAATGGTGACACAATGTCAAATGTAGCTGCTGACTTAGTAAGTGTAAAAAATAACCGAAAATAGAGGAAGTGAACCTGAAATCGAAAGTGATGTTTTCTAACTTGTTAGTTCATATCCCTCATCATATTAAGCACATAAGCACAATTCAGCAAACCATTTAAAAGACAAACTTCTTTTTTCCCTAACATTGTGTTTCGTTTAAGCAACAGAGCAAGAGAGGGAGTCTATTATCACGAATAACATCATGGCTGTAAATCTGCAAAATAAGGAAAAAATAACACAAAAAAGCCCAAAATTTTGCATAAATGTGCAAAAAAGTAGTAAGATTGAATTCACTGAATGTTATTTTTGCTCCAGCTAGCCGGTAAAGCATTTCACAGCCCATCTTCTTTGCCAAATTGCATACTGTTAGTTTCTGGCTAATTCCAATTTGTTTAGCTGTTTCGCTGTACAGCTGCTGACAGGAAGGTTGGCTTAGGGGAAACAGCGGGTTCAGAATTAGCGAGTTTGGCCTGTATTCATTTTCTATTTTTTATGTGTTAAAGACAAGTAGAAATGATTAACATCAATGTAAACGAGTCATTACTTCGCATCCGTTGCACAGCAGAGTGGTATAGTTACAGTGAAAAAAGCGTGCTATGGTCACAAATACCAGATTGTGCTGCCTGAACAAAACATTGTGTTGTGCATTGTGATTTCCAATTTACATTAATGTTAGAAAAAAAAAGAAAAAGACCTACAGTAACACTTAGTACATGCTTAGTGTGACACACCTTGAACTAATACATTTTGTGTTTTTGGACTACTTATGTCAAATAACGATTTTATAGTGTAGTGAATGTGATCCTTCCCTATTTTCATATTACGGTGACAATATGTGAATTGTGTTAAGTGTACAATATGCTCTGGCTTTAGCATTTAGCATCAACTGCTAAATAGACAGACAATGCCCAGCCTTGTTAGCATCAAGGCCCTGAATGAAGGGCCATATGTTTCTCTACAGACATGGATCCTTCCATTGAATGTGTACCTGTAAGAGTTACTATATTTAGTCCACTTGAACCTTAACACCGGGTAAACATTCTAGAGCTCTACATTATGCACCCTCTGTCTCTATTCGTTTTTTCTCATTTCTCCTCTATCACACTCTGTTTTGCTGCCTCCTTGTTTCTGCTCTCCCTTGTTTTCTTTTTTACGAAGCTGTGGTCAGCTTTACTCTCTCTCTCTCTCTCTCTCTCTCTCTCTCTCTCCCTGGGTCTCGCTCTCGTCCATGTCTATCTAATTTCTCTCAGTCTATTTCTCACCTGCACCCTTTTTAGCCTCCCTCTCTCTCTCTCCATCTCCCTCCCTGCCACTATCTCTTGCTTTTCATTCTCGTTTCTTTCTTTTTAGTGTCTCTCTCTCTCTCTCCCTCTCCCCCCCTTCTCTCTCTCTCCAACCCCCTCCCTACCCCCCCTCCACTCTAAAACCCCTGCGGTGGTGTACTCCCACCCACTCTCTCCGACACTGACACACAGAGACGGCTGTGTGTGTGTGTAGACAGCACTGCTCTCCCATCGCCACAGACAGGGTGACTTCAGCGGGAAAGAATGCTCTCTCTCTCACTCCTTTTCCCAGAGCCTCTGCTCTCTGCACGTCCACACACACACATAGGCAGAAATGGATGTACGCGCACACACACACACACGTGCGCACACACACACACAGAGAAATAGATTCTTGCTAGTCTTACACTCATATATTTTGTTTGAAACAACAACTAAAAAAGTGCTACTGAAACAAACCAAAAAATGATAAACTTCAACATAACCTTTTATATTCTTACTAACCTTCTGGTTGTCAACTCTCTGTTTGTTAATTTTTCCATTAAGTTCAAAGCTGTTTCCAACTTTCTGAGTCTTAAAGCAAGTTCCTCGCAATACTTGCAATACTTCTAGGACTACTGATCCAACATGACTGCCTTAAAAACATCTAATGTTGCACTTTTTTAACAAAACAAACCATATTCATTGCTGGTTTAAACATTAAAGGTGCCCAGATGTGTTTTTGTCCACTAGAGGGAGAACTAGTGCTATAGTGAACAGCACCTTCGGTAACGAGCTCTAAAACGAACTTCGAAAACTGTAAACATTCGTGCTTATTTAGTACAACCTATTCAGAAGGAAAAGCATCGGTGGAGTGCAGCATGTGTACTCCACCAAGACTGGAGAAGCGCGTTGCATTCATGATTTTGCTCTTCAAAACTGGACCATTCGCACTTCCTGTAAACTAGCATACACTTGACTAGAATATATTCACCATTCATTAAAGGTCAAGATGTGAAAGATTGCTACATGCTAATAACTGCTGATGAATTTATTCAAATAAGACTCTACTCACATTGCTTGGCTGTCTGCTTGACTGTCATGTGTTACGTCAAAATGGAGCATCTGATACCTTTGGTACGCTATGCTCGACACAGCTATCAGGATTTTGTCAGTTTTATTCTGACTGACTTCTTCATGTCCATGTGAATGCACTCCTGTGCAGTGGGTTTTATCTGTCCGACGGGAAATTAACTTTGCAAAGAACGTGCCTACTTTGCATGCCATGACTGATCAAGATACAGTCACTGGAATAAAAAAAAGGTTTTGAAGTTAATGGCATCATTTCTTTTAAAGTTAGAAAAAAGGCATGTCATTTAGTAGCTTTTAAGCAAGATATCCTCACGTGTTTGCAGACGCATACTGATGTGTTTCCTGTGGGTCTGTTTTTCTTGTTGTCCTGCTTGTGGTTAGTTATTTTGTATGGCTCTTTACTGTCATAATAGGTGGTTCTTGGACACATCCAGGGAGAAACACACCAGAGTGATGACAGGAAGAAGTCTAGCTTGCAAGAAGCCTCCAGTGTTTATAAACAAAACTACTAGTTTGGCAACTCATAGCCTCTATTAGCAACTAAGATAGGGGTCGGCAACACGCGGCTCCGGAGCAGCATGCAGCTCTTTTACTACCCTGTTGCGGCTCCACAGCAGAATTAAGATTTTTTGGTAAAAATAAATTAATATGCAGTAAAATAAAGCTCTGCTGATTCTAACACAGTTTTAACAATGAATGGTCTTAAACACTGGAATTGTATAATGTATAACTGCTAATTCACCCTTTAACCCTGAAGGTTGGCATGCAGACTGCTTGTCACATAGCAACACAGACAACATTCTCGCCTAGCTAGTAGTTAACAAAAAAGCAAATCAAAAGATTTATGTGCTTTTAAAAGCACTACAGCTGGTTTCCTGATATGTTTAATTTGCAACGAGAAACTGTCAAACATTAAAAAGTCGTTACATTCTGGCACTTCAGGCACCATTTAAGGTGGAACTGGAAAATTTGAACAAGAAGCTGGCGAATGAGAAGCTGACTTCAGCCTCATAAAAAGTCAAATGTTGAGAGAAATCTTTTTAAGAAAGTGTTCTACTTTTGAGCAAAGGTTTCCTGCTTGAGATGTGAGAAAAGTGGCTATAGCTGAGCTAAAGCTTAAAGCAGAGCAAAGTAAGTTATATTTTTTAGCCTATACTAGCACATTAGTACATACTGAGACATATTTACAGTCAAGATGGAGAATGGATATAAAATGTTGTGACTCCCCAAGGTGGTTCGATTTTTATTGAAAGGACAAAATGGCTCTTCTTAACATTTGGGTTGCTGACCCCTGAGCTAAGAAATATTACTGTGACAAATGAGTATTCAAATTATTTGACAAATTATTATTGTAATATCTATATTCAAATGTTTACCATCTTAGAAATAACTGACATTTTCAGTACATGGCTTTATAAAGGAGATTTGTAATGATCTTCCTTATCACACTTGCAAAAATTATGTAAACTCAAAGAAATTACAACTCTAGTCAGTTCAAAGCTTTTATGACTAGCTTTGTCATGCATTCCAAAATTAATAATGCATGTTTATAGTTTGGATTAATTTTGGATTAACTTGTAAATGACATGTTTTTTTTTTTTTCTGTTAAAATAAGTCAACAAGTCCTCAACGGAAAACTAATTTTAGAGCACAATTTCTATCAATTTTCAGAAAAAAATATAACATAATATGTTAAATGTGCCATATCCTTTGCACAGGCCACACTTAATGTTTCATTTTCAGCCATGAAGGCAAACAGGTCTAATAATGATGGTTGCTAATAAGCCTGCAGGACCTTGTGTCGAGTTTGTAAACACTTTGACTCGCCTTTTTCCTATTTACTCAATTGCTCGAATGAGGGCATCAACTTTGGAATATGCTTTTCAGAAAGATATACATTTCTCCTGTATTTTCAAAGTTGATAGTTGGAAATCACTCTGCCATCTCTCTGAACTGTATGGAGAGCCTCCCAACAGAAGTATACATCTATACAGTGTATGGAACTCCAACTATACTATACTACTCATACTATTCCATACTATTTCAATATGATGAGATTTATTTATGCAATATCTGGCATACATCTCATAACAAGTTAAGTTACTGTCAAAATCTGCCAGTAAATTTACAACAGTCCTTTATTGCACACTATAATTTTGGAATATTTATGTACTGCTTTTCTGATAATTTGATCAATTTATAAAGCCTGTTCATAATCCAATATCATGAGGCCAGTCTGTGTATAATTTGGCACACATGTTATAACAGAGAAAGTTATTGATTTCATTTATTCATATTTGCTCCTGTATTCATTTTTCTCAATTGTTTCTAGCACATTTGTACAAATGCTAAACACTAAACATTTGTGGAGTTTCATTACCTAAGAGAAAATAACTGGAAAACCCATCTGATGTTGTTACCTTAAGGCCTGTTGTGTCCATGACCATTCTCATGTTCCCTCCCCCATAAACATTTTCACCTCATGCCTCTACGCTTCAGGCCCTTCCCTCCGCTGTAGGCCATGGTGTTCCTGGCTCAAGGTAACCTTAATTTGACCTGCCCTCTCCCTCCTGTCTTTCTAGGCTAGTAGCAATTAAAGACATGTGCCAAGAGGCCAATGTAGCTGCCAATCACTAATGAGAAGATCAATGATAGGCCCACTGAAGTCAAGAGAAGGAAAATGATCCTCACATGATGGTCCTGTCCCTACTGTGATGAGCTGTCAAATTTCATCACAAAATTTCCAGTGCTGTCAGTGGAATTTTACAATCAAGATTATCTGTTTACTGTTGTTCTTCTTAGGGTCCAGCATAAAGCTGATTTAAGTCAAACCAAGTTTTTCACTTTTCAGTGTCAGAAAAAAAGCAGGAAACATATATTTAACAGAAAATTACACAAAGCCTCAAATATTTAATGTCTTATCTATTAGTTTTTAATTTGTCCACTCTTTACTTTTCCACAGCCTAATGCCACTTCAACTCTTCTGCCCTTCCAATCTTAAATTCAACGAGTTTAAAAGAAATTGAGAAAATGGAATGATTAACAACCAGGCAAGACCTTAAATCGTGCAACAATACTTAAAGTTTTCATCTTTGATAGACACAAGAAAAGCAAGCTCTACTCTTTTTCTTAAAATCTGAAGCACTAAACTTTCTGTGAGAAGACAATGCAATGCTAAGAGTCTGAAAGGATGTGTAGCTGTCAAGAAGTCGTGACAGAGAAAAGGGAATATATAAAAAAAGAAGAAAATTGGCAAATCAAACAACAAAGTTACTGATGTTGTCAGAACAATGGACTGACCACCCCAGAGCCCAGACCTCAACATCACTGAATGTGTTCATGATTACTTGGAATGAGAGTAGAAAATGCAACCAACTTTAGACTGAACTTTAGAAGTGTGGAAAAGCATCCCTGGAGATTTCTTTGTAAAACTAAAAGAAAGTCTCCCTAAATGAGTGGATGTTGTAATAAAGGCAAGGTCAAGACACTAAATATAAATAAATAACTTATTACTTATCATTCACTATATCGCATTTAAGCTGGTTTATGTGACATATTGACATGCAAATGAGAGATACTAGGTCTACCATATTTTAAGAGAATTGGAAATAGTAGATAGGATGTAAACTGTCCTCTGATGAACATAAAAAACTGTCCTCAAAGCACATTATAGTTATGAATTCATTTAACATTGAGTTTAACAGCTTTAAACTCAATGTTAAATGAATTCATAACTATAATTTTGCTGACATAAAAACTGTATTCTATGGAAATTTCATGATATGTATTTCACTAATGGCATTTCCTGCTAAAACAACAGTTTGGTCCAGAAAGATGCAGATGCTTTTTGCTTAATTTTTTTTCTTCTCTTTGTTACACTCAAGATCATAAACAACCAGTCAGAGATTTTATTCTGGCATTGTGGATTATAGAAACTGCATGGCCATAGATTATACTCTCTTGGTATTTCAGTGTTTCTCAGTGTTTACACTCTATATAATGGGGCTACATAATGACAGCAGGAGGTTGTGGGTAGTGTCTCATTTCAGATCAGTGTGATGAACTTTTAACCCTGCAGAAAGTGGATTTGGCTCAACATGATATACCTCACTATAGCAGCCAAAACTACTGCTACCATGGTAGCATGGCAACTTAAACCAAACAAATACCTTTAGCCAGTGTAACGTAAAGTTGTGGATATAAAGTATCTACTTAGTTTACATTAGACTATGACAGTCGATATGACAATTGTGTTGTTTCCAAATATAAAATGAAAACTGATCTCAATTTATCATTAAAATGTAACATGATATTCATAGGCCATATGACAAACAACACAAAGCTTACAAATGAAACCAACTGTGATTTTCTTAAAAACAATTTTGAACTTAGGTTTTCTACAGTGGTTTTCGGTTTTGTAGAATGTTTTGTAGAATCTTCCTAATTTTTCTTCTTAAATATATTGTTGAGAAAGATCCTGAGATCAGATTCACACTTTAGAGCTCTTGAGTGTGCGTAGATTCTGTTCTTATCTAACAACAAATCCCAATTAAGAAAACATTGGTGAATGTCAGAATCTTCATAAAAACTGCATAAGTGGGTTTTAAGAAGAAATTTCTTCTTAAGAACCGTTGGTAAATGAGGCCCATTTTTATGAACTTTTATTAAACAAAGCTTTTGTGAATCCCGCCTGGATGTATTTATTTTTTATGTCTTATTATATTGTTTTCTGCAACTGTCAAACTAGTGCAAGTAGTTATACCTCAATCTTCTGGAATTCAGTCTTTAAATAACCTTAAGTCCTAGTAAGTTTACTGCCTCATTGTGCTTGGACCCCAATCATTGCCACTTATTTTTGCACTGCCTAAAGATGGTTCTGGATGCCACAAAGATGATTGAGGTCTGACACATGATAGGTCTGGTAAGGCCTCAACACTATTTTACAAATGTTGTTTTAAATTACATGTTTCTCACAGGAGCTAGAAAATAACTGGTTCTTAACTGGTCCTTGTTCAACATTCATTTTCCTAGATCATTTCTTATCACACACATAAACACACATTTAATAATGATTTCAACATCTTTACAGCACCATATAGACTGCTAATTAAACACAAATGAAAACCATTGGTTCTTGGAGAGTACACTGCATATAAATACTGCATACATTTCACAGTTTAAGCGGACTGACCTACCATATGTGCTAACAAAATAACACCTAGTGTGTGCATGTATGTGTGTGTACCAGGGTTCCTACGAATCTCATTCCCCTTGTTTCACATACATGATCACAGTAGACTGACCTTAACCCCAGAGCTGAACTGGACTAGTCTCAGCTGACTGCTTGCCCTGTTAGGTCCTCATTAAACTGAACTGAAGCAGCAGAGACAATAGACACACTTTAAAAAGCTCACTGGCCTTTAGTTTCTCTCTTTTTCTCTATGCACTGGTCAGTCTTTTTCACCATCTGCATAACAGCTTTTGTACATTAGAATACAAGAGGGTTACAAGCGTCCTCTTCTTTTTTCCATCTCTACTTTTTTCCTTTTTTGATCTCCTTCTGTTCTATAATTCTATAAGTCTATAATTCAGTCTATAATAATATGAGAATCACAGACATCACAGCTGCATTTACATATATTTATTGCAAATGGTGCAGTGGAGTGGAAAAAGAGGAAAAGATAAGCATGTATAGAGAGGAGAGAAACTCAAACTGACAAATAGAAAGCAAACATACGACAGTTGTGAAAGGTTTTTTCCCTTATTTCAGTGTGGCCCTCTCAATCTACTTGTCTTATGCTTCACTCGCACTCTCCATTACCCTCTCTATCTGCTTGCTAGCAAAACTGCTCATACTTCTCTGGATGCAATCTTCTTCTCCTTACTTGCTCTCTCCCTCTCCCTCTCCCTCTCTCTCTCTCTCTCTGGTTGAGTTCGGTCGAAGCCCAACATTTGGAATCACTTCTGGTCTAGGGCGTTTCACACTGAAACACTCTGTGCTTTTTCCATCCTCAGCACAGGCTGTTCTCTCTCTTTCTCTCTCTCTCTCTCGCTCCCTCCCTCCTTCTTTTGCTTCGTTCTGCATCTCTCATACACATATTCACACAAACGCGCACATGCGGCTGTTTCTGAGCCGCAGTCTCTGACGGCCATGCTTCAACTGAAGCAGACTTACTTCAGTTCCAGCATGATCAAAAATAGAGTTTCATATCACTGGGTAGAGGCTGCAGTTTTAAAGGCATGTCTGCTCTATATACACTGCACCAAATGCTATGCTTTAGCACAGCTACTACATTCTAGTACTAACAATTAAAACTATACTCAAAATTCAGGGGCTTATTATAATATTTCTTTAAAATTAATTTTAAGCACATTTAATTTAAAGCTAAGAATCTATACAAAGTAAAGTAACCATTTCACCTGGTTTCTGTACAGCGATGAAATGCTTACATAAGTTTACCCTTCAAATGTATCTGAGGCCCCAGTGCACTGTGGGTGATAAGCAGGGGGGTAAAAAACAGATGCTAAGGTTTGGAATGCCTTTGGCAGCCTGAAACTATTTCAGTATGAGGAGAAATGAAGGAAGGACCTAGGTGCCTCCATACAGACAAGAGCACGTCCTACCTTGCCTACGCTGATCTTTTCATTTTAGTTGTACGCAATTAAAAATCCACAGTTGTACGCATACTTGTGTAGCTTAGAGTGTTATTCCACTACACAAAGTAAAAAAAACCTTTGGCACAAGAAAACTGGAATTGTGTGGCCATCAGTCCTGTGCTGAAGATTCCACATTTATGTTTTTAGGTACCTGCTCAAGACTGGTACCAACAGAACCTAAAGGGTGTTCTCCTCTGTGTTTGGTAACACTTGCAGCTGAAGCCAATGATAATCTGGCACAACTGTCACAAAAGTCATAGCCTAAACTACAGCAAAGGCCTTTAAATTAGTGATGCACCGAAATGAAAATTCTTGGCCGAAACAGCAATTCAAGACGTATCAGGCCAAAAACCAAAAAAAAAAAAAATTTTTTATTATCATTTTATTTATGCTTTTGAATAAACATACTATACAAAAAGTATAAGGTAATGAAGAAACACACTTTTATTACTGATGAAATCTGCTTTCAAAAGCGCATAACTGAGATGACCATAAACAACAGTTAACATAAAATAAACTTGTTCAAATTACAGTATGTAGGCTACACAATGTGTGACGAAAGTCAACATCTTCTACAACAGAGAACAGTTGGTCATCCAAGACAATGAATTCCATTATTTTTGTAGTTATCCTTTGCACTTTGGCAGTCATTTCTGAATTTTCCATTATTTCAAAAAATTACACTACAGATGGCATCCAACATGCACACAGCGACTTTCCTTTCTGCTTCTTGTTGTTATACTGTTCTGTGTATCGAGCAGGTTGTCGTGTTATCAAGTGGTATTAAACCTGTAATGGAATTCTTAAGCGTCTTACCCTCTCTTGATACTCAACATGAACAGTGATTAAAAGTTGCTTGTCCAATATCCCTCCTAGAAACTTTGAAACAATTTCACACAGCCAATATTTTTCACTGTTTATGTGCTGCTGCTCAAGCTGTTTTAATACGTCTGCACTGACCAGTGCAGGAGAGTGAGAGGAACAAACAATGGGCCTCACTCATACGCATACCAATATCTTCCTAAGTTTTATCTTTTATCTTTTTTCCGGCAAATACTTAGCCTTTTTTCTCTTTCAGCCGAAAAGTTACATTTTTTAACAATTTTGTCCAAAATATTTCAGTGCTTGAAATTTTGGTGCACCCCTATTTTGAACAGAGCAGTTATTGGTAATGTACAAAAAATGCTAAAAATATATAACATAATAGTTAGTTTAATTGATTGAATGGCTTTCAAGTGGCAATTAAGGTAAAACAGTAAAGATACCTGACAAATCACAGGTATGGAAACTTTAATGATGGGTAATGATAGGAAACATACTCAGTAAAGGAATTTGTGAAAAGGCTGGAATACCATGGAGACACAAGAAGTTTGGTGAATCATCCTCAACATGTAACTATAGTGATGCGCATACATCTATCCCGTGGTGAGGGCAACACTAAAACCGGAGGGCTCAGAGCCTCAAACCTGTATGTTGTGGTGAGTTCTGCGGCGATGGAGGAGAGTACCCAATGCTGCTGCTGTCGTGGGTGCTTCTAGGCAGAGAAGTCCAACGTGGGGCTTGAGGTTCATTCTAGCCAGTAACACTTTAGGCTGTGGACTGTGAGCCACATTCCATGGGGTGTAAGTGATCACAGTTTCAGCGGTTCTGCTGCCTTGCAGGTCTAAGCTTGAATTCCAGTTCGTTACAGAGCCCACATATGTGACTCATAAACACTATACATGTGATTCATAAAAGCTGTACTTGAAAGAGAGGGCTCAATCGCTGATTCTATCATAGCAACATACAGCTGGGCAGCTGGGCTTCAGTCTGACTATTAGTCATCGTTGCCGCCCACTGGCTATATTTTAAAGTGCAGTAACAAAACCTAAAATTACTTAGTTAACTATGAAACATATATTAAACATATTTTTTTAAAGGTGATTTTGAGAACAAGTATTGTAGTACTTCCTTGAAAACACCCACAAATATTCAAAGCCTGTAAAATGCTGTCAGGCCAGCATTAGAATTCCTTACTCTTCCAGGTGAAAGGTCACCCAGCACTATTATTTGATCAATAAGCACACCAGAATGGAAACTAGATGGTACATTGGTTAGTGAGCTAATGTGCTTATGTTTTCACACTAGTCAGATAAAATGATAAGCATAGAAAACCAAAATAGACCAGCGGCTTGTCAGCAGCATATGTTGTGTTTTGGATGCTAGTAGCTATGCTTGTTAACTGGCATGATGGGTGCTGGGTGACCAGCTAAACCAGCACCAGAGCAGCATAAACCAACCAGTATGCTGTTTTTTCAGCACATTGTCAGCACTAACTAGTGTGCTAACTAGATAATTAGTTAAGATAAGATAGTTAATTAGCCAAATTAGATGCTTTAGGGTGGCATAAAATGACCAATAAGGCAATTGTGTAACTGCGGTTATAATGATGGTTGCAGACGTCTCGAAGAGGCTGATGAATAACAAACTAACGTTACAACTAGAACCGTAAGTTCCGCTTTGCAACAAAGAGGACGTACACAATAACGACTGAACCGAAGAGTCAGTCTATTTATAATGTAATAAAAAGGCGCCGTTCAAAACGGTTTAAAACCAGAGAAACAAAAGCTTAATCCAAAACATTGGAAATTGTTCTCGAATGCTGGAAAAGTGCGTGAATTACAGTC
The DNA here is from genome assembly GCA_023558415.1 of Piaractus mesopotamicus. Lineage (NCBI taxonomy): Eukaryota > Metazoa > Chordata > Actinopteri > Characiformes > Serrasalmidae > Piaractus > Piaractus mesopotamicus. The sequence continues at coordinate 24,095 of JAILXH010050127.1, forward strand.
GGGGAATAAAAATAAACTTGCTCTTACTGGTCCGAGCCCCGTTATTACTAAGGCTAGCGCGATTATGTTAGCTTGAGCAATGATTGAAATTACACTGTTGGGTCTTTATATCTTGGTTGGTAAAGTGTAGAGCGAGATAGCCGCCACGATTCGCCTGTGTGGCTTGGTGCCTTTGAAATAACAACCCTTTCTCTGCTCCACTCAATCACCCACACACATACACACACACCAACTGACACACACAAACTGAATCTCTCTCTCCCCCCTCCTTCTCGCCTTCTCTCTCTCTCTCCCCCTCTCTCCCTCGTTCGTTCTCTCTCTTCCCCCTCTCTCCCCTCCCGCTCGACTTCTATAATTCAAATCCTGTCAGCCCTGTTCCAGACTGCTGGCGCCAGCCTCTCTCTCCAGGAAAAAAAAAGAGAGGAGAAAAAAAGCAAAAGGAAGAAAAAAAGCTCTTTGAGGGACAAAGCCGACGGAGCCACACACACACGCGCGCGCGCGCACGCACGCACACACACAGCCAGGGCCGGGAAACAGAAGTTTTTTAAAGAGGCAGCTGTGGGTGGACTTTTCAGGACCCAATATTTTCCCTATTTTTTCTTTCTTTCTCCCTCTTTTTTCTTTTGTTTTACTCTCTCTCTCTCTCTCTCTCTCTCTCTCTCTCTCTCTCTCTCTCTTTCTTTCTTTCTTTGATCTTTCCACTGCCTTAACTGGTCGACGCCATAAAAAAACTCCCCAGTGATATTTTCTTGGCTAGTTTTATTGATCGTTTAAAATGACTTACAACGTTGACAAGTCAGGCAAATGTTTAAAACTTGAGCGAACGCTCTGTCTTTCCTTCCTTTTTACGCTAATATCACCTAATTGTAGGAGAGAGTGAGTGAGAGAGAGAGAGAGAGAGAGAGAGAGAGAGAGAGAGAGAGAGAGAGCAC
>JAILXH010050127.1:25368-36537 GCA_023558415.1 Piaractus mesopotamicus
TGGCGGTACTGCGATCGCAAGTCAACGTTTTAACTTGGTTAAAAATAGCCCCGAGACCAAATCCATCTATTTTAGTCTTAATGAGCAGGCCAGTCATGTGACGCAAACGGGCAGAAATGACAGGCAGTGTCCGCCAGTCCAACGCTGACTCAACACTGCTCTCACTCCTCATCAAACTCCTCGTTTGGGAGAGAAAAACTCGTCCACTCTTTCACTGGCTTTTAGCCATATGCACACACTTGCACACACACTGTCCCTTACGTAGGCTACTAACGAATAAACACATTCCGCACGCACCTATTCACACATACACAAACAGAACTGTTTACCACCGAAAGTGCACTCTCAGTGCACTCTCTGTTTCTACAGAATTGTGACCAGAGTGATGTAAAGTTCCTGGACACCATATTGATAACCGGATTGGGGCCGGCGTTCAGCGCCCACCCTGATGCCCAACTGCCCTTCATAAAAGTTATGTGGTTGCAGTGCTGACTAAATTCAGTGGATAGGTGGGCTATATTTATGATTACAGACAGGTGCCAGTTCAGCTACAGAGCCTAATCTCAGTTACTGTACCATGGTGCTGCCTAGTGCTTAAACTCTTGAAACCTTTCTGAAAAAAGTAGTTTAATAGTACTTAGTTTAATAGTACTTAGAGAATCAGCAGATTTTTGCTCTAAACACACAATTGGCAATCAGACAATTTATTATTTTGATTTTGGCAGATTTGTGTTGCAGTTTTATGGAGTAAATAACATTAGGTAAGGGCACTTGCTCTGCATTAGAATGCTGCTGCTACACCTACAATTGTACGTGAAAGTTTGAACAACTTTTTTTTTTTTGAACAACAAATTTTATTTATTTGCTGAGTTTAAAATATAGGAAAAAACTTAAAAGAGGCCATATTTTATATATATTTTTTCCCTAATATATTAAATTCAGCAAAAAACAGTAATAGTGCATTTAAATGTGCAGGATGCTGAGGATGTGTACCCATTTTTCTACTTTGAAAATTAACAAAATGTCATTTGACTAGGGGTGGCCAAACTTTTGCATATGACTGTATATTGAAATATCGTAGCATAATTAGGTGTAACTCATAGTGCTAAATAGTCAGTTATCTCTTCCTTTTGATGTAGCACTTTGTTTGATTCAGAGAAAGTGTTTTTTTTGTATGGTAATTGATAATAATGTTATTTATATTGTGACTTTGGCTAACAGAAAGCACTGGAAATGTTCTGTAGAGTTTAGTGTGTTCATTTAACTGACACAGACTAATAAATATGGTCAAATAGAAATGACCATAGAAAAGTTTGGAATTACTGTTGTGATGAATATAAAACCAATTTTGTTAGATATTTATAAAATTATTTTGATGCAATGCTGATTTTTAAAAAAGTTTTTTAAACTATTTGTACAGTTGTATGAAAAAATGGGCACCCCAGCCAAATTACGTATAACTTTTCTAGGTGAAAATAAATAAACAAACTCTGCAGCAAACTATTTAAAAAACAACCCTAGGCCTTATTCACTAGGCTTTAACTAACTTGTTAGGAATGTTTAGGCAGGTGAAGAACTGTCTTCAGCATAATAAATTCTCCGATCCTTCAAACCTTATACTAACACTCAACAACCATGGACTCCTCTAAGCATCCACTGAGGATATTAAAATAAAGTTAACTGATGCCTATGAAGCCTTAAAATCCATCTGCCAAACTTTTGCATACAACTGTAGGAAACTTTAAAAATAAAGACATTTTTCATGATGAATGATGCTGTACATGACTCATTTACAATCATTTGCAACGTTCTTTACATTGTGAATAAATAAACTATAGGTTTATGTTTTTGTGAATAGTTTATAACGCTGTAATTCACACTGTATACATTCTTATTTAATAATAACTATTATATAACAAGTGATTCCAAATCTTTGGATGGTACTGAAAATAAAACCATGATTATACATCAAAATAAATTAAATTAACAGTGACAATGAACATGTTTATTGTTGTTTAAGCATAAGTTGTCACTTATGACACTCATTCTCAAAAATCAGTTTGACAGTATTCAGTGGTGGGGTAAGGATAAGAAATAATTATAGGCTGTAGTTGTCTAATGGTATAATGGAGAACTTCTTTAAAGGGTCCCAACAATATGGGAACAATATCGCTCGTTTTCATGATATAGTGTCCTCAGCACTGTTTTGGTGGAGATGTTTTCATGTGGAGGAACCACTTTGCTGAATCAAATAAACATGTAGCACACAGAAAAAGAAGTACGATGGAATGTTAGAAGGGGATGGCTATGAGAGAGAATCTGTATAGCTGTTGTTTGTTAGTGTGGTTTATCGCATGGAATAGTTTATTTCCATAAAATTATAGTACTGGAGCTCAGATCCACATACAGTTTACTTAAATCAAAGATGCTAAACTTCTGCTTTGTGTGCTGTGCCCCAAATGAATCCATGTGATGCAGTCTAAAACAAAACTCCCTGCAAAACTACACATATTAAAAAAAACAAAACAAAAACAAATGTACGTTAACATAGCATATTTTCCATTTGCATTTATTATTATTGCATCCATGATCATCCTTGCGGGGGCCCACTGGGCTTCTGCCCCTTAACCCCATTGTGTTAATACAGCCTTGGTAGCAGCAATCTCAAGCCTGAATTTTGTCTGTACTTTTGTTTATTTTTATGGTATGTCTAAACTGTCAGAAACCACACAAACAAGACGATATGGGATTATTTAACAACTTGGCATGGTTTGACACAAGTGTGATGATTTAGGCATGCAATTTGCATGATGCTAAGGGGTGGCAGGGAAGAGTGGGTTCTGACTGTAACTGGTAAAAATACATATCTTTAAATAAGTTGCGTCTAGGAAAGCTATGCGCGTGTCTCTTTTATTTATATCTTTTCAAAACGTACAGTTGCCATACACTGTTCAGTTAATGCTGCATTTTCAATGCTAACTGCTAGCCATTTGGGGGGCATGACACTGAAACACAGGGAAATTTACAGTCCAGAGCAGCGATGAATTACTGACCAGGCCAGTGGGGCCAGTGCCCAGGGTGACTGCCAGGGACTTTGGAGGCCTTCAAACCACAAGATCTAAGGGGGCTCAAATACTTATTCTCTAAACTGTTTTCAGGTCCCTCAATTTTTATATTATTATTGACTCACTGGATTTTGTTGTTGCCATTCAGATGGGATGATTTAGCATAGTATAGGACTACTTTTGTTTTTTGCCTTATGACTTGGTTTCTGTTAAAAGAAAATGACCATAAACCATTGGAATATAGACACAGTGGAACACTGCACATTAATAATGCTAATTTTTATTTATTTTTTAAACAAAAAAGAAACAAATACGCTTTGCCAAAAAGTGCACACACACACAAATGTAAAATACTGTTTAAGCTCATTTTTGAGGTCTTTTTTTGTTTTGTGTTTATTGTTAGACTTCTGGGGGCCATGATCTGTCCCTGGTCCAGAGTAACGGCATATGCAAAATTACAGGCTAGTACTGAGCCTCAAAGTTGCCTAATATTGTTTTATAATATTAAAAAACTTGACAAGTTTTCAAAACACGACACAATGAATTGGTTACCACACCACATATCAACAATCAGATTGGTTGCTGCTCAGCTCATTTGCATAGAAGAGAGAACGGAGTGAGCAGGGTGTGCATCAGCGGTTTGATATGTCAGTTATGTGTGTATTTGGAATCTCGCCTCATTATAGTATGTTATGACACATTCTGTGTGATGTAGATTATTGAAAAAATTGAAATGAGAATCAGCATATAATTTAGCATGATGTCGTTGTATACGTCACATATATGCTGCCTTAAATTTCAGCATTCCCAACTTAAAGCTGCATCCCTGCCTATACACTTCCATTACTTATTGGTTACTCTGGCCTAGTAGCTACAATGTAAAATTACAGAAACAAGAGTCTTGGCTGACCGAGTATGTTGGGGGATAATGGGAAAATTGTGTAAATTAGATTTTTGCTTGAACTACTGCTTTAGTAAAATAAACAGCAGGCAGCAGAAAGGATCACTGAAGGGATGAGATGCCAGAGACTGGACAAAACTCACAGTATCTAAACATGAGCATCTCTCTCTCTTTCTCTGTCTGTGTATATCTCTCTCTCTACATGTTCCCATAGACAGTCTCCTCACTGAACCCACATACTGTACCCACAACTAGGGGACAAGATGACCCTGTGTGTCCCTCTTCAAACACACACTGAATTCTCTAGAGACAGAATGGAGGTTGAATACTCTCTCCTCCCTCTCTCTTTTCCTCCCTCCCTCGTTCCCTCTCTACCACTACCTCGGCCTGCCAGAGTGTGAGGCTGCCACGCGCGTCGACTGCAGCGGTAATTGGAACATAATGGAACATTTTCGGCGGCTGAGCTGAACCCTTTGCCCTCATCACCTCCTGAACCACTCACAAAATAGGCCCACGCTCCATTGCAAAAGAGGAGCAGTCTCTCTCCCTCTCACACACACATATACACGTACACACATCTTGAGCCTCTGATTGACTGTCTTGGCAGTCTTTGTTCAAATACACACATAGTCCATCTATATAGTCCATATAGCCTTAATACACCAGCGCACACACACATCATTTTTAGTGTGATTTATCTTCTGTAACATACACACACACACACAAAACACACACCTGCAATGATTTTTTTTTTATCATTCTCCTTCATATGTAAACACTGGTACCCTTATGAGGGTGGACGCAAGATGCTCAAAACTCCAGTAACTGAAACATTTTCAGTAAACTTTGAACTTCATTATGTGTAAACTACAGAGTAAAGTTGGGAGTACAATTCAGTATAGTACAAATTCATGAATCTAATTTTAAATTATTTATTTACATAGGCTAACACTATATTCTGCCTTTACACAAATCAAACTGTCATGTGCCCATTAGCATATTTAACAGACACAGATGAATATTTTATATTCAGTAATATATATTACTGTATACAAGTTAGACACTACCCTTTATTTATTTAAATTTTCTGCCAAAACTGCCCTTAAGTACAAGTTATTCTTTTTGTACAAGATTGTCTTTAGATTGGATATAACACACTTGCCTAAGGAAGGGGAAAGTGAAAGGAAAATAAGTAAAGAAACAGGAGTTTCCAAAACTGGAAAAATGATTTAAAGATGCACAGAAACAGGACTCCTAACAACTGTCACCATCAGTAAACAACAGAATGTTTTTGCCTTCTCCTGCAATGTTATCACTTTTGGAGTTTCATGTGTTTTTTGTTAGGACAGCAATGATATACAGCTGTATGTATCTTTAAGATTTTTTTAAGGATTTGTGGTGAATCATTATGAAGGAGCAGAGACATATAACAAGGAGTGAGGCAGTGCATTTAATTGTGTGTAGCTGTGTGTGTGTTTGTGTGTGTGTGTGTGTCATGGCAGCTGTCATACCAGACTGCAGCATCTTGTACTATTACTGTGCTATAGTACTAATGTACAATTAATGTACTAATGTACTATTAACTATGATCAAGAACTGAGTCTTATCTGCCCCTCCCCCTGAGGTGTCAGTCACCTTCAACCTGCCACTCAATCTGCAATGCCCCACCCACTCTCCTGATTCCAGAATCCCCTCCCACACGTCCCACGGCAGGCGACTCTGGGGTAAATGTGGCAGCCCAAATTGAATAGGCCCTGGCTATTGTCCCTCACTGTAGGCTCAGTATTGCTAAATTGGCTTTTTGCAGGAGCTGGCCCCCACCTGAGCCTTCCCTGTCTGCCTCCCTAAAGGACAGACGCTCAGACTGGTCACTCTGCCACTCAGTCAATCAGGCAAGCCTACAGGGACATCAGACCCACTATCACACAGATGTGTAGGCGGCCTTCGTTCACACACCGACCCACACTGAAACCCTGCAGCATCTTTATTGAATCTAAGCATTTACTGTTTGAAAATGAACCATATAGAACTGAAGAAAGTTCTGCTTAAAAGTTAAGATTAACTACGGTGTAAGAAATAGCCAAGGATAAATACTGAAACTGAGCCCTCTTGTACCATTGAAAATCAAGTTTTTTTGTTTTTTTTTACAGCTGCGCTTTGCAGTTCATTCCCACTATTATGACTACCTTTAACATGGCATGATTGGCCTGCTCACTAGAGCAAAAATAGCACATGTTAAATCCAGTCCAACTATTCGTATCACTGTTTTTTTAGATAAGCACTCTTTAAACATTTTTCTCTGTGGAATAGAAATGCTTACAAAAGAAAGACACCTCTGACTTCTGCTTTCTTTTTCTATTTAATTTAATTTAACTCCTTAAACTCTACACGCTTACATTCCTCCATCTCATAACTGCATACTATGTATATATAAGTTTCATACACTGTCAGAAATAAAGGTACTGTACAGATACACTTTTCATTTATCAAGGAACAAATGATGTAAATTTAGATTGTGGTTTTAAGGTTGAATTGTGTACCTTAAATAAGTTTTTCCCAGTCGAATAGTACGTATTTCTATCGCTTCATAACCTGTGAAAGGGTGTGTGGAGTAATTTCAATGGATTATGGTACAATGTTCCTTGACTAAAGGTACTGAGATGTACCCTTGAGTGTACCACCTCAGTGACAGTTTCATTCACCTTTTTTTTCTGAGAGTGTAGTAGTTACTAAATATTTCATAGTAGTTACTAGATAATATGCCTTGTGCTTAGCCATTTTTGTTCAACAACTACATTTAGTATAATAAGGTCAGGGTTGTGATAGCTACTGAAAAATGAGTAGCTAGCTACTTTATAGCTACTTTCCCAAAAACTGTAGCTAGCTACAATTTAGCTACTTTTCCAGAAAAAGTAGTGGCTACTTTTTTAGCTACTTTTTGAAAAGTAGTGCACTACTTTTTGGCTACTTCCAAAGCAGGATTGTCAGAATGTTTTGTGAATCTCCACCTGACACACCAAACAAGCCTAACTGACAATGTGAACAAGGCACTGCATTTAATCATGTGCCAGAAAGAAACATACAATTGAAAAGCTGCAAATATACAAAAATATCACCAAAAAGTAAGTTTAAGTGTAACCTACAGTTAAACTTCCACAACCAAAGGCGTGATATCCAACAAAAAATTAGACTAAGTAAAGCCAAGGTCAATCATTCCAGGTTTTTTCTAACAAAAATAAAAAAAATAACCAAATACAAACCAAACAATTTTCTGCAAAGCATTGTCAACTGTTTAAATAAAACTGCTCCAATTTAAACATTTCAGCAAGATGTGTGCAGACATGACAGTCAGAGTCCTTTGTTAAACTTTAACACTTTAGCTTCAAAATTCTCATCAGCGACCTTGGCTCTGTGCAGTACTTAGTAATGGTCTATTATGAAAATGTTTTTTCCGCTTTAGCTACGCCAGGGGTCGGCAACACGCAGCTCTTTTACTGCCCTGTTGTGGCTCCACAGCAGAATTAGATTTTTAGGTAAAATAAAATAATCCTCCTTTGCTGTAAAATAAAGCTCTGCTGATCATTCTAACACACAGTCCCAACACAGTTTTCACAATAAATGGTCTTAAACGCTGGAGTTAATGTATAACTGCTAATTCACCAACATTTAATGCTGAAAATTGACGTGTAGACTGCTGGTCATCATAGCAACACAGACAACCTCGCCTAGCTAGTAGCTAACGAAATGGCAAAAAGAAAGATTCAAGATGAACATAGATAACTTGGAGTCGAACTGGATTATTTGCATTTATAAACACTCCAGGTGGTTTCCTGATATGTTTAATCTGGAACGAGAAACTGCCAAACACTAAGTTGTGAAGTCAGCTTCTCTTTTGCCAGCTTCATATTCGAATTTTCCTGTTCCACCTTAATGGTGCAGCAGTACATTCTGGCGCCTCAGGCACCATTTAAGGTGGAACGGGACAATTCAAGTAAGAAGCTGAAGAATGAGAAGCTGATTTCAGTCTCGCAAAAAGTCGAACGTTGAGAGACATTTTACAAGAAACTCTACTTTTGCGGAAAAGTTTCCTAGCTGAGGGGCGAGAAAAGTGGCTACAGCTGATCAAAAGGTTAAGGCAGAACAAAGTAAGTCTGCGTTTGCACAAAAATTTGCAGTTAGTTACAAAAAGTAGCGTGCTACTTAGCTACTCCCCCATCCCTGAATAAGGTTAATGCCACAAAACATGTTCTGATTGGTGGTCCTTATGAGCAAGGATTGGTTGAGGCTCTTCACTCCAAAAATGCATTTGTGAAAAATCCAACAGTTTAAGAACAATGTTCCCCAACAAGCATTTGCAATAATTTTAGGTATTGCACTCTCCATAGTTTATATAATCAAAAGATTCAGAGAAGCCAGAGAAATCTCTGTGTGTAGAGGGTGAGGTCGAAAAACAAATGAATGTTATAACCTTTCACGCCTCAGATGGCACTGCATTGTCAGTAAACACTGTTCATCAAAAGATCCACATAGACTGTACTACGCACAGAGGAGGCTGCATGACAATAATGTCCAAAAACTGTGCCGACATCTCTGGGTTTGAGCACATCTGAAATGGACTGATGCTCAAGTGTGTATTGTCATCATTCCATGAACATTTCAGCTTTTTCAGCTTGTAGAAATAGATGTGTTCTCCAGGACCGTCCAAGAAGAAGAGGATCATCCAGATTTTTACCACTGTAAAGTTCCAAAGCCAAGGCTGTCATGGTATAAGCGTGTATAAGTGCCCATGGCATAGGCACCTTACACATCTGGGAAAGCACCATCAACACTAATATCTATCTATCTATCTATCTATATATGTGTATATACACTAATTTTGGAGCAAAACATGCTGCCTTCTAAACAACATCTTTTTCAGAGGGACATCCATGCTTTTTTTCAACATGACAACACCAAGTGACATTCTGTACAGCATAGCTTCATAATCAGAGAGCACAGGTAGTAGACTGACTTGCCTGCAGTCCAGACCTGTCTGCTGTGGAAACATGTGCCATATGAAGTGCAAAATACAACAGCTGAAGATTTGTATAACAGAACAATGGCAAAATCACATTTAAAACAGGATCAATTGGTGTCTTCAATCACAGTGATTATTGAGTGTTGTTAAAAAGAAAGGTGACACAGTGGTAAAACTGCTCCTGCGCCAACTTTGTTGGAAAGTGTTGCGGGCATCAAATTTGAAATGAGTGAAAAAAAACAAAACCAACAAAAAAACAACAACAATAAAGTTTATAAGGTCAAAACAACCAAACAGAATGTACTAATTATTGCTTTCTGTTTTATTGTCATTTCACACACTGTCCCAACTTTTTTGGAATTGAGATTTGTATGTAATCTGGAAAAAAATGAGATTCGCTATCTTTTACTGAGTCACTGACTAACTAATTGACATACACCGATTACCACTGTTGAAACAAACATGTGCAAACATTGCCTGAGACAAGCAGCAGTTGGAGCTTTACACCATTAATATTGCCCTAATTCCCAACACTACCAATGTAAGGCTGACACATTCGTTGAAACACATCATAGGTCTTACAACAATAATTACCTAAACCGAGTGAAATAACACAGGAGTGAGTATTTATATTTGAGATCGAGCTATTTCTGACTTCAGTTAAAAATTTTTCCATAGTCTTGCTTTCATCAAGCAGCATTATTTAGCTATATTTTTACTGTCCCAGGTGAGGGTACAGCCACTTAGCACTAGTACATGACCAGTACATTTCTGAGATAAAATGAAAATGCCTGTTGCCCTTTACATTGTTTCTGAATTTCATGATGAATGGACCAAAAGAAATGGCTCACAATTACTTGGAAAAAAGTCTGGCTACTTTTAATTACATTAGAAGTAAAGTATGTTTTTCCTTCTACTGTAAAGTTATCATTTTAGAGATAGTGAAGTTTTGTTACAACAGCAGCAATCTATTTTACATATTTACAGAATGTTCCCCATGTAAACGGCGCACATGTACCTGGCTGTCCACATGATGTAAACGAAAATGGGACTCATCGGACCTGGCGAACCATACAGATATATATGGGTCTTATATTGTTTTGTTAAAATTATTGTGATCAATGTGACCAAAAGACTTAAAAATTAAGTAAAAATGTTTTTTAGATTTGGGCTTAGGCAAGTTCTGATAACAAATGGACCATTTAACATTTTATATATGAATATTAACGCCTAAACCTAGAGTTTGAGAACTTTCACATTAAAGTTACTACAAGAGTAACTCAGTCACATCATCTATTGTAGTAGCTATACATACATATACATTGTATATGTACATAATTTCAGATAAGCTATTTCCAGGGTGACTCCAGTGTTTGTTTCTGTGCAATTTGGTATGAAATGCTATCCTAACTTTTTAGTTGCATCTTCACTGGCTCCAATTATCATTACTAGGGCTTTCTGATTTGTCAGTCACAGGGAATCACAAGCCATACAGTTTGTACCTCCAGCCAACAGCCTCCTTCACTAAATAAGCCACAGACCTCTTAGGCGGCTGCTGAGTTTTAGAAACAGCTGTGCAGTCATAACAGTGTGTGTGCCCAGACTCAACGTAGGGCTCTCTCACACATCGTTTGGTGCTTCAAAGGCAATCTGATACACTAGACACACACACACACATAGCACATGTGAGCAGTTTCCATACATGTGCACATACTTAGTACATCCACGCATTCACACATGCACACATATACACACACAAAAGTTAGATGTTAAAAAGTTAAGATGTTTGGGATCCTGTCTTTTCTTTTATTCTGTGATTCCAAAGTCTTACTGAAAGACTAAAATCCCAAAATGAATCACAGCCTCTGTCTCCAGGAATGAGTTCTAAATGTGAGGGGGTGAAGAGAACTTCAGACAGAAAAGGTGAAAAGGAGAACCATCTTAGGGCACTATTTGAATAGTAAAAAGTCATACCATTTTTGGTCAGCTAAGATTCTTGGTCAGCTAACTGATGTATCAATGCTCAGAGCACAAAAGTGTTCTTTCTTAGCTACAGTTGCTAGGTTTGACAAGCTTTACAGCAGATATGACAAAATACGACAAAATAAGCCATTCAATCTGAGAAATCGCAGCACACACTATATATATATATATATATATATATATATATATATATATATATATAT
>JAILXH010050134.1:7502-17862 GCA_023558415.1 Piaractus mesopotamicus
ACCATATTTTTTGAAGGCATGGCAAGAATATGTCATAGGTGCCAAACTTTCCTTTCCCTTTATGGTGATTTAGGTCGTGAAATCAGCACTTTCGTTATTAGACTCTTTGTAAGTACAAGGCTTTTCACTCTCATAAGAAAAAGTTTATCACATTAAGTGCTACAGCACTGGCTAGTAACCAAGTCTGTGTGTGCGTCAGATTGTGGATCTTACTTGAGAGGCCAGTCTTCTGAGTGCCTCCTCCTGGCGTCTCCTCATCTCTGGAGTACCGGGGCAACTGCTGCCCCCCACAAGTGTACCATGAGCTGACTGTGGCTGACTGAGGGGCAGAGTGTCACCATCTGTGTGTGTGTGTGAGAGAGAGAGAGAGAGAATAAGTGAAAAAGAAATGAATTAAAACAACAGTTTGGCAATAAATTAAATTCTCAACTTAGCCCAAAAGTAATCGATTAGCCAAGACATGTTTGGTGTCTGAAATTTGCTTCTTTAGTTTTGCACTGGAGCTAAACTGTGTTGAATGGTTAAGTAACCTCAAATAGACATGATTGTGTGGCTTGTGACATTGTTATCTATAAAAATGTACAAAAATTTGTTGTACAGTTAAAAACGGTATCATCAGTTCACAGTTATCTTAAAGAGAACAATGGACGAATGTATGGTCTGCAGCGTCATAAACAAGTTTAAGCTTACTTAACACCTCAAAATGGTTACATAACAATACATTACATTGCCCCCCTGATAAGCGAATCCAGTCTGAACAGAGTTATAATGCTTCCATTACTTGTTAGTGACATTCGTCTTGTAGTTCCAGTGAAAAGCTTAAGAAGCAAACTTAAAACATGTCCTGGCTGACTGGCCACATTTGACGTAAGAGAGGAGAACAGTCAATTCGATTTTTCACATATACAGACAGTGGTAACAGTCTAAAGTGGACCGGTAATTAAGAGCTGATTAGGGTTTTACTACATTCTGGGCCAGATCCAGATTAAACACAATTTACTGCAATTTATTACAGACTGGGCTTAATCTATGTAAAAAAACGGTGTGGTGACCTTGGTGTCCAAGGTCATCATTCACTTATGTACTGTTTAGCTACGATAGCCAGCTTAAGTAACATTAAGTAAGACCTTATTTCATAGACTGATATCAGCAATCTTTTAGGCTAGCTGGCTGTTTGGCTATTTATGTCTAGTTTAGGGTGATATTACCAAATAGCTAGCTAGCTATTTAGCTACTTATGTTTAGCTAGCATACACCAAAGAGAGTTACTTGTTGTCATACTAGATGTCTCCTTTAGTCACAGGGAGACTGGCTGCAGTTATATATATAATATTTCTGTCTAAAATAAACACAGTAACAAGCCATTTGTGTAGCTAATTTTTATGCCAAAAAGTTAAGCTAACTTTAGCTAACCTTTACTTTGTCCAGAAGTTCTCATTTGAAATTAATTACCGTGTCATAATCTTTGTATAAAAAAGTACCAAGCTAGTTAACTGCTGCTATTTGATCTGTGCTTGGTCCAAGTGGGCCTCAAACTCCTGGCAGAACTATGTCATTCCCATGATTACTCTATGCACGCAAGCTGTCTATGTAGCTAACTTTAGCAGTCAGCCAAAAAAAGCCTTTTTCTTACTAACAATTTAAAAATAAGTTTCCAATTTATTTGTGTAAGCAATGTAGTTGAAATCATGAGGCTCTATACTCTTTACTCACGTTTGGGTGAGGAATGCGGGCTTTCCGAGGCGATCTGTCTCATACGGTTGCCGTGGCAGCTGAGCGCCACCAGGCGGGAGATGATGGCCGTCTTGCCGAAGCCCACGTTGCCCACGATGACAACGCCTTGATTGGTGGGCTCGCTGCCACGGAGATGGACATCCACTTCTTGAAAGAGCCATTCGCGCCCCGTGAAGACAGTGTCGGGCGTCAGACTGGGCACCTCAAACAGCAGGGGCTTCAGGGCGATGTCCGGCGGGCGGTACGGGGCAAAGCGCACTGCATCGAGGGAAACGTTGGAAAGGTGTGTGAATCCATTTACTCAGTGCCCTCAGATTTAATTAGCTGCCCTGTCAATAGAAACTATTCTGCTGAGTTTAACCAGCATAACATACAGGCCTAAAATTGGAAGTTACATTACTTTTGTAACATTAAACTTGAGATTTTCTTCTGTTAAGATATCATGTACAGTCGTATCTTTAACACAGATCTAAAGGATTTAGCTAAATGTCTCACTAAATGACTTTTGAAAAAACAAAATTTTTTCAACCCAATCTACAGGTCATATCTGTAGTGTACGGTCAAATACCACAGACAAGCAACTGCCCACTGACTTCTATTACAGGAGGGCTTTGTGTCAGTAGGTTTTTTTGTGCTTTTACTAAGTACAGAGAAACAACTGTTCATTGTAATCGACTGCACAATACAGATGCAGCAGACAGAGATGAGGTTGAAAAATACTGCAGTATTTCTTTAATTAGTTTAGCTCATAGTTTTACTGCAGCTCTAATTGTATCTACCTGATTACCCCGTTCAGATGCTCCTGAAGACTTGATGAACTGAATCAGGTGTTCAATTACCAATGTAACAAGTTAAAAAAAACAACTTCTTTTTAGTTAAACTAGATGTCCATGAACAAATGTTTTGTGCTGCGTTTATTGTATTAACACTTTATGAAATCACAGCTTATAAACATGTGTAGTCAGTGGTGAACCGTGACTACTAGTGGCAGGACTTAATATTAGGCCATAAATGTCAAAACACGGTCAAAAACAAGGCAAAAGAACACTTCTACAATAATGCTAATTTCTGCTAGCCCCCCAATAGGATTTTCACAGTCTGTTAGCACTAAGCTAATACTAATTCACATTAACATATTTTGCATTCTAGATTAAACATGGACATTCGAAGCTTTTAAAATATATTCCATGTTTTATTTCAAGCTTGAAACAAACACTCACATAAATGTTATTTCATGTATTTCTTTTTCATGTATGTAGCAATTTTACAGTGACTCAGTAAAAAGCCCTGGTATTGAGCTGCTGCTGCCGTTTTTCATTTCTAACATCTCAATACAGCTGAGTTAGACTATGGATCGTATACACAGTGATGTATCTCAGGCTTCCAGAAGGCCTAGAGTAACATTTTTGCCTCTAAATTGGCTCCACCCATTGCAAATGTGATTCGTTGATCCCACCGTCAGTTCCTAATTAAGTTAGTGGGTAATGTGGTTTAGGCCTTGTGTTCAGCTCCTGAAGTCCTAACCAATGGGAAAGGCTGTACCTACCTAGATATTACATAGAAAAAATCTTTTTTGATTGGATAAATTTCAAGAACTTAACTCTTCTGTTTTCATTCTAAACTTGACATTGGAAGTAAGAGTAGTACTACTGTTTCTGTAAAGTTTAAACACGACAAGCATGATGATTCTATAAAATAGAATCCTAAGAACCCAAAGGGTTCCCCTCCGCTTGTACTATATGTTTCAAGCATCATAGCAAGATAAATGATTGCCTATGAAATATACCCACTGCTTAGTATGTATTGGTGGGTGAAAATGTAGGCACAAGAACAGAACAGCTTAAGTAACTATGCTGCAGTAACAGTCCTTCACCAGAGGAGGGCAGTGATGGCCACTGGCAGCCAGTCTGAACTGCAGGATGAAAGCATGTGGCTTACGCAAGCCAGCGCTGCAGTGTGAAATGCCACGGATCAGTGGCTCTGAGAGGCGTCTCTAAGCCTGCTAGTGTTTGATTCAGAGAAAAAAATATCCAGCCTGAAATAGTGGAACCAAAAAAAACCCCACACATCCATCACCTAGTTGTTGTCATCGTTAGATAACGGCCAAAGAAGAGGTTTATTTACAGCCACTATCTCTGCTGCTTTTCTCAAATCGCTGAATGAAAATGTCACTGGGACTCCAAATTAGTGATTTGGTTCCAAATTGGAATGATTATTATTATTATGCACCTCACGGCCTTAATATTCATTATGATAATCCTCATCATATGCATGCCATCAACTGCGCTATATTAATTCCTTGAATAATCCGCATAATGCATACTTAACATTCATTACTGTAATCCTCTGCATTTTCATAATCATCATACAACCTGAATATTCATAAGGCCAGCCCTGATCATCGTAGTGACAATCACAACCATCTTCACACTTCATTCTAATTGGATTGGGGGAGGGACTGGGGGAGGGAACATGCAGATTAATATAATCTCAGAGAAATATCTACTCCACTAACACCATGGATTAGTGAATGTGATGAATATGCAAAGGTATTTTTTATTGATTTATAAAGTAGCCCACATAAATGAGTATAGGTAAGCAAGGTGGAGCGAAGAAGAGCGAAGAAAGCAGTGGGTTTCATATTTCATGGCTTAAACTATGCTAGTTGTCAGTTTATGTATTTGAGCCAATAAGCATGTGAATCTGCTATGAGCTATTTGGTGAATTCACATCAGACTACAATTCTAAATCTGCATAATCGCTGCTGTCGGGATAAAACCTTGCATCTCCACTTTTGTTAATCTTCATTTTGTGACATAATTTAAAAAGAAGCAGTTGCCCTTTATGTTGTGTCAAAATGTCATGATGAACAGACCAACATAAATGGTCCAAAATTACTTGGAAAAAAAACATTTTTCCATTTACTTCCAGTAAAAGTTAAGAACGTTTTTCCTTGTTGTATAAAGTTATCTTTTTGGAGATGCAAGGTTTTGCTCTGACAGCAGCGATATGTAGAACATATTCATGTTATGTCATATTCCGGCCTATTCTGGCATTACGCTGCTTGATCTACATATAGTTGTTTTCTGCCATATTTCGTGCAAAATTTCTTTGCTGAGTTCAAGATATTGCTATTATCAACAACACTGTCTTAACAAGGTTTAAGTGAGGAAATCTATGACATCACAACCATCACAACTAACTCGCAGTCCGGTGACTATGGTCAGATTTTAAGCTTCAAGCCAGTATAACTGGATATGCTGGTGTTCATGGCCAAAATAACAGGCCCGTAACTTAATTTACAGAAAATATACTGGTCAGAAAAGTTGCTTTATTATTTCCTCCGAATTATTCAGTCCAATCATTCTGGCTGGTCCAGACTCTTTTTGATTTGCTGTTAGCTGTGTTAGCATGTTTAGACTGAGGTATCCCTTCAGTGATGCCAACATAGCAACTTTTTTTTCAGACCCTTTTTAGCAACTTTTTTCACTTAGCAACAAATCTACCAACGTTTTGGATAAGCTACTGTGAATAGTAGAGAGCGGGCAGTACTGCCCCTTGAATGAAAGGAACACCTCTCTCTTTGTCCAGTGAGCGGCAGAGAGGCAGAGCAGCACATTCAGTCCACACGACAGCTTACAATTCAGTGTGCATGTGCGAACAGTGTTACCGAGGACCAATCACTAATCTGTACTCCTCCTTTGTTTTAATTTAAACATTTAAATTTGGTCGTTTTGAAAGTTATCACTGTCTCATCACTCAGTATCACACTGAAAACAAGACATCCTTCTTGTGGTATGTCACTCAGATGGAGGCTGTGCGCTGTGCGAGACGAAAAACAAGAAAGATATTCTGCTTCTAACTTTATTTCTGAATGATTATTTTACATGTGAATATAGCCAAAATCACAGCACAGCCGTTGTGTTTAAATGATGTGTATGGTGATTTTGTCAGATGACGTCATGGTTATAAAATCTGAATTTTAGCAGCAGCTTGGAAATGGCTTGGAAGTGACTGCTGGTTTACATGTAGTCTTAATGGGTCACGAATCAGTCACTATTTCGTACTAGTCCTGTTGTGTGACAACAGAAAGAGAAAAATATGTAATTGAGAACAGCTTTATTGGGAATTTGGTTGTGTTAAAATATAGTACATGTGAGCACAGAGAGTAGGAGAGAAGCAACAAGATATAAAGGGCTGACATCTCACACTAGGCAGAACACAAATATGACAATGATGTCATAAATATGCTGATTAGTGCAGGATGTCATTGAGTGACATTTAGCGACTTTTCAAGCAGGCTTTAGCTACTTTCCATTGAAAGTAACTGGCAACACTGGATCCCTTCAAGTAGAGCAGAACTGCAGCAGCGCTTAGAGAAACTGCTGCACTTAGCACATTTCAACACACTGTACACAGCCAGAGTGAGGCTGATTCACCCGGCTACAGCTACGCCCGACAGAGAACGCTTTCACACAGCAGCTCAGAGACAGTGCTAATGCTAATGCTACCAAGGTCAGCATGCTAATCTGTTAAAGGGGAATTCCACCTATTTTTCAAAATTTCCGCACAATTCAATTACTGACATGTGACTCCCTCAGAGTGATTTGATGTGAAATGGTTCATTGTAAAAGTTACAGACTCAGATTTCCTTACAGTGGAACCAGAGGTTGCTATGTCTACAGTGCAAATATAGCCGTTTTATTTATCATCCCAAACCACCAGTGAGCCTACACATATCTTCTGTGTTCTTACATGTAGTGTTGTTTATAATATGTTGATTTGTACAAATAATCTGTACAAAATGGTGAACCCAAAACATTTTATACAGTGAAAAAATGTGAAGAAAAATGAGTTATAAAAATATAAAAATTCATGAATTAATCTTTGATCATCTCCCAACAGCATGATGAGAATGATTTTCAGAGGTACCAAAATGTAAATGTAAAGTTTGTTTCAACTCTGTCAGTGTCACTGTGACTGCAATTTGTTCAGTATTCTGTAACTCATTTACAGTGCATGTATTAAAAAAAAATTGTGACATTAAAATGTAAATATTTTGAATCGTTATCCCACTAATGCAGACAAACAAACACACACACACACCTCTCAGGTCCTGCCCGGAGCGGCCTGCCCCTGAGTTCTGACGGGGCATTCGCAAAGAAGTGCGCAGGGGGGCCTGTCTCTGTTCATCCAGATACGCCAGATCCTCCAGGTGAGCAGAACTGGTGGCTGAGAGAGAGAGAGAGAGAGAGAGAGAGAGAGAGAGAGAGAGAGAAAGAGAGAGACTGACTAGGTTACACAACTTCTTTCCGAAATAACTGTGTTTAGCTACATGGTGAGGTTTTGATAATATTAATAGTTCACAGTAAGTCATACTGTGCTGTAAACCTCTACAAGCCTGCTCGACATGAGAAATTTTAGGAATGTACCTACGAAAAGATTTCGGTGACTATTGACTTCTAGTGTTGGCTACACTAGCCTCGTAGCTCCAGAAGCAAAACTTTGAAACCAAACATGTCTTGGCTGATCGACTACATCTGGGCTAAGTGGAAAACTGTGTAAATATGATTTTTGCCAAGCGTCTACTCTGAATGATTCTGTAACTACTAGAAATTATTCGGTAATTACTATAAATTATTATGTAACTACTATGAATGATTCAGTTACTACAATAACTATTTTTAGTAACTACTAAGAATTATTGCAAGTCAGACTCGCGCTTTACTAGTTTGTCCAAAATCCACAATCGAGGTCGAAAAACAGGCAAAGGTGTGAACCAAAATGAGCCAACAATATACAGACATAATAAAGATAAATCCAGGCAACCAGAATCCAACAAAGAGAACAGGCAAAAGGGAGAGTCGAAAAGAAGAAAGAGTAGATCAATGATCAAGAACGCTCAGCAGCTCAATGAAAGAAGCAATACCTCGCAACTAACCTAGTCTAAAGCCCGGTCTTAT
Organism: Piaractus mesopotamicus; assembly: GCA_023558415.1. NCBI lineage: Eukaryota > Metazoa > Chordata > Actinopteri > Characiformes > Serrasalmidae > Piaractus > Piaractus mesopotamicus. Next base: position 15,200 of record JAILXH010050134.1, read on the forward strand.
AAACCAACGGGATCTAGTCACATGATACATAAAACAGGTGAAGAACATCAATAGTCAGGGGAAGCTGATCTCTGATTGGTGGAACCTGGTGACCTTGACGTCACGTTTACCCAGAGGGTTTTGGGAACTGGAGTCCTGCGAGTCATGGCTGGAGAGGTGTGTGACAATTATTCGGTAACTACTGTAAATTATTCAGTATCTACTGTGAATGATTCAATAACTACTATGAACAATTCAGTATGAAATGAAATAATGAAATGAATTAATGTAATAATGACATATTTAGTAACAGTAACGAACAATTCAGTAAATATTGTGATTTATTGAAAAACTACTAACAATCATGAGAGTAACTACTATCAATTATTCCACAGTAAATGCTATAAAAATAAACTCCACAAACTCCTTGGAGTGTAAAGTGTTTTGTATTTTTTTAATACAGTTTAATAAAATTATTTTTCAAACCTCTGATCAGGGACCTTTTCAAACTGGCACTGAAATACTGAGCTGCTTTTCTGCCAGATTTCTCAAACGTTCTGCTTTTCTTTACCAAAGAATCCTCTTTTGGCACCGTTTCCCAAATCCATGAGAATACATAAACATACACACACACACACACACACACACACACACACACACACAATACAGCCTCATTACCCAACAGCCCTGGTTACACATGCCTAAATACATAACATGGCGAGTGAGTAGTGTTATATATCTTGGTGACTGGATTTACTACGACTCTAACTGACCAAAAAGGAACGAGTAATGAAATGTAGTGCTTTTTCTTACCGCCCTGAACTCGGCCGGATCTCAGAGAGAGAGTGAGGATGAGGAGTGAGTGTTGGAAGAAAAGAAGGAACACGGCAGAATGGAGTATATCTAAACAGCTGAGCTCGGTCAGACTCTGTACATGTGTGTGTGTATGTGTGTGAAAATGACACAGTCCCTCTGGTCAAGGCACAGACCAGGGCAGTATCCCTTCCTTCCTCTCCGGAAAGCACACGCAAACTTGTGCTTGTGTGTGTGTGAGCGTTCAAGCCTCTTCCCCTGTGTGAATGTGAGGAAGAGGTGACGATATGCACACAGCAGGATGTGTCGGCTGCAGCTCGTCTGATTTGACTGTATTCACTGCAGTTCATTTCACAGGAACAAACGCATGAAGCTGACAGCAGGACAAAAATCACTCCCCTCCATCACTGCAGTATCACTCTCACTGCACTGCTCCAGCAGGCCTGCACTACTGTTAGCTTTGGCAATACTGATAATGTAGAAGGCTGCAATATGCAAATGAACCCTTTAATGAATACAGACCTGTTTACTGTGTGCTTTGAGCATCTTGAACAATGTCTGATGTTAATGAGCAGTTCTGTGTAGGCCTGTTTAACCTGTCAATCCATTACCATATAAATATCTTCATTTCATATTTTGCCTTTTTTTTGTTCAGTCATTAAAGTATAAGCCTAAAGTGGCCAAACTGGCTGATTATCTATTTTGCTTCCTATCTGTCCTGACTTAGTAGCTTCCAACTGACAACAGACACAGTTCAAGCTCAAACAAACAAGCATTACTCAGTTACAGGACCAGTCAGTGCTTTTTTCATAAGTAACAATACTGAAACTTTGAGCATCAATATCAATTCAAAACGTTGAATATTCATTTGATATAACTTGTAGATCTGACTACTTGCATTTTTGCACATTTTACTTTAACAATGTTAGCTGCTAAAATACTGTACCAACCAACGCTGTATTCCATGGCTGTTCTGGTTGCTTCCTCAGTGACTGCTATGCTCATATATGCTAGGCTATCTGCTAATATGTCATAGTATGTTAAATCCTTGTTTGCACAACTCCACATATTCTCAGGACAGTGTACTGCCTGTCTTCTGTTTTGTATTTACTGTACATTTTTCATATTTATTTATTGCACTGCACTGTCTGCACTGTGTGTATTGTGTTGTGTTCCTGTGTTGGTCCTGGAGGAATGTTGTTTTGTTTCACTGTGTACTTGTATATAGCTGAAATGACAATAAAGCCTCTTGAACTTGAACTTGAACCAATGCTGATCTGATATTTTTAAATTAAAGGGGAATTGCATTTTAGGCCAAAATCTCAAAACTACCATAAAACAATGTCTCAGGCATGAGGCAGAGTTTTCATAACCACATCATTTAATAACTTTATGTGGTCTAGATTTGGGTGACTACTGACTACAGTGTTTATTAGCTACTTTAGTGTTGTAGGTCCAGCACTGGACTAAAGAAGCAAAATCCAGGTGTCCTGGCTGACTGACATCTGAGGTAAGTAGAAAACTGCAAATATAATTTTTGTCATAACCATTTCAGATACTTACTTTCTGTGAAAGAGCTTTTCGAGGCATTAAACTATTCAGACAGCTGGTTCCTATCACCACCACTGTGAACAATTCTGACTCTGCACTTAACTCTAGAGCGGAGCGTTTCTCATCAAACTACTCTGAATGACTTTGTTTACATATTAACCATTTAATCATGCAGAATTAAAACAAAAAAAATCCCCTTTAGAAATGACTAAGCTTTTAAAGGACCCATTTTTAACTGGAGCACTTCATAAGCTACATTCAAAAAGTGGGTGTCATATGAGAGCTGTAACTGTCTTCTTTCCAGTCAAATAGATGGGTAA
>JAILXH010050144.1:0-11659 GCA_023558415.1 Piaractus mesopotamicus
AGTAGTAGTAGTAGTAGTAATAATTAGGAGTCCACTTCAGTGTAGAGTGGGCAGCCAGTCCAAAGCAGGTGTCGGTATTACTTAATTACTTAATATTGTCCTCCTATGTCAGTCCAGGCGGGTCCATTCGGGGCTGCTCTCTTTCCTGCTTGCTGCTCGCTTGCATATAGTTCTTGCTGTTCATTTTGAGATGCTAAAAAGTGTGTTCTTATTTAATGGAAAGTGTAAAAACAATAGGAAAAAGAATGAATGGAAATAAAAGAACGAATTGCGCTCGCTAACGGGAACGTTTTTGTCAATTTACGACAGAATGTGGTCCTATCTGCGTGCTCTGATGCCTTTTATACTGTTTTGTAGGGCTGACAGTCTATGCCAGCACATACTGTGAACTACAGATAGACTAAGAGTTTCCGTAAGAGCCGCTATAAGAGCTGCCAACTCTCCATTTAAACGGGTTTCTCTGCAGCTCCGTAAAAAGAGGAGAGCCGCTGTTAGAACAACTAAATTGTCCCGCTGCAAAATTCAGCCTGTTATTAGACAGGACGATTAATCACACACAATATGTTAACAATATTTCCTACATAGTGATATTTATTGGACAGACACAGGGTTGTGGACTTTAACACCCAAATATTGCTCTTTATGTCCAACTTGAATTGTGCACACACACACACAGGTACACTGGAAGTGCTGCAGTACCCTCACATTTCAGCACTGCTAATAATAATAATAATACTAATAATAATAATAACAATAACAATAATAATTATAATATGAGACATTCTGATTGAGGTAAATTATCACAAGGCAAATTATTTTGTATGACGTCATCGTTCACGTCACGTATATGCTGCTCAAAAAAACACCTTCCCACGTCCCTGGACAGATATAGACCTACCTTATGTTTGAAGCGTATTTAAAAAGAGTAGTTTTATAGAAAAAGGTAAAAACACTCTTAACGTTTAGCATAAGTTGATGTTGTAGTATCTAGGAGTTTCCTGTGTGCTCTGTTTTGCAGAGTTGGGATGTTTAAATTGAGGGGCCCTCTGGTCCCATAGGGAGTGGGCCTCACTCTCTCCCTCCTTCTCTAAGTTCCAAATAGATGAGATCCTTTTAAAAAAGAACCATATGTTCTGTCTCCTGTTTCAACAACAAGTACCATATATAAGCAGTTGGGATATTCTGTGCTGGAGGGGACACTTTAGAATTGGCATGGATCCCCTCTCAGGTACTTTATAGTGCTTGATATTATACTGTTATACTTTGTAATAAACATCTTTTACAAGCATGGCAGTGTCAACGGAGTCTCCTTCAATGTCTTCACATCATCGCCACTTAATAAACAACATGTTTTATTGTCACATTAACTAATTAATGAATTCATTCGCGTGAGTGAAAAATGCAGTAGCTGCAGTTGTTAAATAGAAACGATGAGACGGAGCTGTCTAAACTAAAATTTTACATTTCCTCTCATAAATCAATAGGAAACTCTTAGGCAGAATCTCAAAAGGCTCCCTTCTCCCTACAAAGAGCAGTACATAGGTCCTAAAATAACGGCTACTGCATAAACAGAGCATGTGTCTAACAAGGAAACACTTTGGATTCAGCCGTGTGTGCACAATTCAAGTTGGACATAAAGCGCAATATTTGGGTGTTAAAGCCAAAATATAAGTCACATAGTGCACTATATAGGGAGCAGTGAGCCGAGGATTTTCCGAGGTCTTATAGATGTTTAATACTGCACATGAATGGGCTGTGGATGTTAAAGAATGGTAAATATTGCACTTAACAGAAACATGTATCCACTACAAAGATTCTCTGAAACTCTGAAACATGACCATTGACCATTGGAGTTATCTGTTTTTGCGCAAAAAAAAAACAACAAAAACAAATAAATAAAAAATAAGTTACCTGTATTTTACAGAGTTATTTTTACTTAAAACAGCCCAAATGCAATTTAATTGATACTACCAAGAATTCACAATGAAAACATCATCATCTTCGTTAACCGCTTAGTCCAGCTAGGGTCGCGGTAGCAGTTGTGAGAGCAGAGAATCCCAGACGACCCTGGAGATGGAGATGTTTTTGCACATGAACTCATGTATCTGTATATATCAATCTATATCTACCTATCATCTATATGTGTAATAAAATGTCCCATATGTATTTTTATGAGTACTTATGTGTAAACATGCCATATGAGTATTATATATGTGTAAATATTTTTATGTAATAACAACCATTGTGTTAATTTCTTAAGATTTGCCCTGTTTTGTTGTTTTTTTTCTACAGAAATTTACTCCTGTAAATGTATGAAAATAAGTACATGCACACACTCCAAGTTGTCGGTTTATTAGGTGCACTTACCTTGTACCCACACTCACTGGCCATTTTATCTGCCATATATGAGTAGCCTGTAGCTGGTGAAGAGATAGAGGAAACAAAAGATGGGCTACAGTTAGTAAAAGAACCTAAAAGTGCACCTGTATTGTAGATTTACCTAATAAAATAGGCAGCAAGTTTATATACAAGGTAGGTGTTATTAATGAACTATTATATAATATTTTAATAACAACTAGGTGAATGAGGAGTATATATGGGCTAAATTTGATTATTCTGTCTAGGTTCTGGATGCCAGAATCAAAGATTTGGCCCAGCTCTTGTCTGTCATTAATTTTAGAACTAGCCCGATTCCAGCTTCCAGAGCTGGGCCAGAGATTTCATATCCGGCTAGCCAGAACTGGGCTGCACATGGGCCAGAGGTTTGCGCTGGCTGGGATGGCTGCTCATCAGCAAAACCAGCATATGCTGTTTTGGGTGCTGGTCAACCACACCCTGCTCAGAGACCAACTAGACCAATACAGAAGTCATGCTGGTCTGTGCAGTTTTTGTTATAACTGAAGTAGGGCTATTTCATATAAATAAGGCTCCCACACCTATTAAATCCCAAATGTAACCTTTCCATCAGTGGAAAATGACTATGACTGACTGTGATTCCATTCTTTATGGTCATGTTTACCTGTTCATATAAGTGTAAAATATACTGGCTAGGATTATCCATTCCAAGTAATTTTGATATTTGAGTATCAGAAGAGGAGGTGATGAACATATAATATAATCGGTTAATAAGAAAAAAAATACTTAGGCTGAAATTAATGTAAGATCTGAGACTAGTTAGCCTAGTTAGCAATAAAGACACGCTTTCTTTGCCTCCACGGCAACGTGCCTCATATTTAGGCACTCGTTTTGAAGAGGCACAGTGTAACGCTGACTGGCCACTTCATTACAACTACCTTGTTTCTATACTTACTGTCAATTTTATCAGCCCCACTTATCATATAGGTGCACTTTGTAGTCCTACTTATAGACTGAGATACACTATATGGACAAAAGTATTGGGACAGTTACACATTACACCCACAGGAGCTTTTATGATGTCTCATTTTAAATAGGCATTAATATGCTGTTGGTTCCCCATTTGCAACTACAACAGCTTCCACTCTTCTGGGAAGCTTTCTACATAATTTTGAAGTGTGTCTGTGGGAATTTTTTCCCATTCATCCAGAAGAGCATTTGTGAGGTCAGACACTAATGTTGGATGAGAGGATCTGGCTCGCAATCTCTGTTCTAGTTTATTCCAAAGGTGTTCAGTGGGGCTGAAGTCAGGGCTCTGTGAGGGCCGGTTAAGTTCTTCCACACCAAACTCACCCAGCCATGCGGTCATAAACCTTGCTTTGTGCACAGGGGCTCAGTCATGCTGGAACAGAAAAGGGCCTTCCCCAAACTGTTCCCACAAAGTTATGAGCATAGTTGTCCAAATTGTCTTGGTATGCTGAACCATTAAGATTTCCCCTTACTGGAACTAAGGGACCTTGGCCAACCCCTAAAAAACAGCCCCATAGCATTATCTCTCCTCCACCAGACTTTACAGTTGGCACAATGCAGTCAGGCAGGTAATGTTCTCCTGGCATTTGCCAAACCCAGACTCGTCTATCACACTGTCAGATAGAGAAGTGTGACTCGTCACTTCACAGAATGCATTTTCACCGCTCCAGAGTCCAGTGGTAGTGTGCTTTACAACCCCCCCACCTGTTGGCAATGGGTGTGCCTGAAACACCTGAACTCAACAATTAGGAGGTGCCAATACTTTTGTCTATATAGTGTACTTTGTTAGCCCCCTTTCACCCTGCTCTGTGGTGGCCTGTAAAGTCCTCTTATATGGTAAGTGGAGCTGATAAAATGGACAATAAGTGTAGGTTTTATAATGAAGTGGCCAGTCAATGTACATACTTACTCACAAATACAAGCAAAATCCTAACATTTACAATTCTGTTAAAACATAAAACTCATGTTTTAATTAACTGTTAGTCTGTATACTTTCTCTGTCTTCACATGATGAAATTGAACAAATACCCCAATAGTTATCTCAGTATTTGGATACTGGCATCTCTGATAGCTAACAGAGTACTTGTCCACATTCCCATCACTGGCAACAACTGACAGTGTCTGGACTACACACTATACAAATATGAGACAGATATGCAGATTTTATTTTTGTTCAGTTACATCTAAGAACTCAGAATTTGTACCAACTTTCATAGCGTGGGTTGTGGGCCTAAGATTTACTGAATCCATCATACAGTAGATTAATTATATATCATCCATATAATCCATATTTACTTGGAGGCAGTTCTTCTGTTTGAGATTTAGCTTGCTGGTAAATGTTTTTATATAAAAAAAATATATAGCAAAACATTTGAGTCAAATGAAACACCCAAAAATACCAATCACACATCTTGCAAAACATTTAAACCACTCCACCAATGCATGATGTCAAATTCTGCTACAGATATGAAGTACATTTTAAATTTGTCGTTGAAAAAAAAAAAATGTTCACTCTATAAATTTAAAAGTATTAACAAAATGAACAAAAACTTGTTTCAGTCTGGGAGAAAGTAAATGAAGGAAGACTGATTTCACTATAGTTAATAAATACCCCTTTCCAAAAAAAATTAATCATAGCAAATTAACTACTCGGCTCAGTGATGACTTACAAACTACCAACATTTACACACACTCAACTATCACTTTCTCTCACTCTTGCACTCGCACATTAGGGAGCAGGAAGTTCCAAATACGTATCAAACATACCTGTTTGATCAGGTTACTATGAAGACAGAGGCCATGCAAAAAAAAATAAATAAATAAAATAAAAGACAAAAACAAGTATCATGGGATGGATGTCTGAACAGCAACAAGTCTGAAACCAGTTGGCCTCTGTCTTTTCTAAACATCGAGTGATGAAGCACCAGCTCTCATGACGACGTTCAACTCATCAATGAGCCTCTTAAAAATACAGAGACTTCAGTGAAATGTAAAATTACAGGACTAGTCAGTGTTTTGGCCGGTAAAGAAAGTTGTTAATGAGGTCTGAATGTAGTGGTAGGTTTGGCTCTGATGTCTCATGTGCGTCGTGTCTTCGGCCTCTTGGGCGGACGCTTGGCTTCATCTGTAGCAAGACTGTCCCCACTGGTCTGGGCCAGGCCGCGGACCCCCTGGATGCGACTGAGCAGCTGAAGGAAGAGTGGGATCACCTGAAGACCACCAAACACACACCATTACTATCCAAGTCAAAGTATGTAACTGTCTTTGAAACGATTTATATAAATGAACCATTTAATTTTCCTTTTTATAAGCGACTATAAAGTTCATAAAAAGACACTGTTTTTACATCCAAATATATTACAACTGAATACCAGTCCACAGGTACACCTACTAGTTACTAGTTATTATTTTAATAATAACTCCAACTTAATATTTCATTACATGTATTCTGGTATTTAAGACAGTTACTACAGCAAAATGTGGTTTTACTTAAGGAAAGATTCTTAAATCGCCTGGACACCATTTTAATGCACTGATGTTTTTTTGCATTTTCTATTGTGTTTTTCTGTAAAAACGATGGGGGATAGTGTACATCCAAACGTGACTGGTACAGTAAATCTAAACATCACACAGAAACCCTGCCACTTCATTTGATGGTGATGCAAGCTACTCTAAAAGGATGTGGAATAGAAAACGTACCCTTTCATGGTTATACACTGCCAGTAACAACAGCAAAGTTAAAGGCAGTGCTATGTAAGATCCTTGAGCAACCTCTTGATCAGGCAGTTTTCTCTGCGGAGGAGAAAAGAAAGGTCATTCACAACAAACTCTGTATAGAAAGAGTCCAGCTTTATGTCTGATTGCATCTGGGCATGTCACATGTACTTACAACAGGGTTAAAAGTGAGTGTGACATGTTTATGGTAGCCAGAAGATGTGAAGGAAACCTGAGGGAGTTTAAAGTCGTACTGGGAGCGAGAGAGAGTGGTGTCCAGCATCAAAACGTAGCTCTGTGAGAAGAAGACAAATAATAAATGCATATAAAATAGAATAAACAAATTTGTTCCTGCACTGGTGATTAACTCTGAGGTTGGCCTTACCTCTCCATCACGTGGGAGGGGGGAGAAGTGGAAGAAAAGCGACTGGCCCAGAGACATGCTTTGGAAAGGACTATCGAGGTTGTCACTTTTGTAGAGCTTGACCTATGAAGAGAGAGACCTGTCCATAAAAGAGTCCTCAATAGGAGACTGTATGTTACTGTTCTTAACAAGTAGACTTACCCAGAGAGTTGGCAGATGATCAGGTGAGGTAATGATGTTGCCACTCAGGTCAAACTGATTGATCTGTCTGAAGGCAATGATGTTGACTCCCTCTATATCACTGCTGCCCACCTAGTACACAAAAACAAAAAAGATGTAGTCTTTTGTTAAAATAAAGATTTGAAGGAACACTACTTTAACGGTCCACAGTAGCTCCATGATATTCACTGTCTTACACTGTAATCCTGATGTTAACCTCAACCCAAACCCAGTTGAATTTCTAGCTGATGCTGACTCTTACCTCTACGGTTTTCTGCTGAGGCAGTGCTCTCTCTATGTGGTCATTGCCCTCTCCTCTCAGCTGAATAATGTAAGTACACCCAGGCTGTAGGGAGGAGGGAAAATGGACAAAACAAGACCAAATTAACACAATAACAGTGCAAGTAATTATAGCTTATAATGTTTATGTGAGCAGGTCACCAACTGTGTCCATAACCAGTCTTACCAGCAGGCCTCGGAGTCTGAAGCGACCTCCCTCATCAGTGACCGTGTCCTCACTGTACATGCTGCACTCCCCCTGCCCCACTGCCTCCACAGCCACGCCTTGCTCAGCATCGCCACCAAGAGACTGCACTGTGCCATAGCAACTGCAAACACAATTTAGATTGAAGTGATACAATAAATGAATGCTGCAACAGTCAATAACCTTAACATTGAGATAACAGTTAAATTACTTCATCTTTGGTGAGGCCTTTCTGGCATGCTGTACCTGTATGCGGTTTTAAAGCCAGTGATGGCGATGTGGAGATTCTGGCCCTCCTCAACTGAGATCATTTGTGCCGAGGGCTCGAAGCGGAACTCTTTCATCATGGGTTTAAAGTAGTACTGACCAGGACTCTGTTGAGTGAGTTTTTAGGTTGTCATTGAGTGAATTAAATAGCAGGGGACATTAGTTTTGCAACAGCAGGCAGTGAACAGCCTTTTTACTTTTCCAAAATTGAGGTGTGTGGTAGACACATAAAATATTGCATCACCCCCGCATCAAGTTGTGTGCCTCAGCCAAGGGATTCATGGCACTAGGACATTGGTATTAGTGCTAACATCAGTGTAGCTTTTCTGAATCACCACTACCCAAACCATACAGCAATTTAGTTATTACTGTTACAGGCTAATTGTGTAACAGTGTAGATGTTGACTAATTGTGCCTAAACAAAGCTGAAAATGCTTATTATGGCTTATCTTTAATAGGATACTTCTGGATCACATTTCTAAATAGGCTTTACCAGGTTGTTGAATGTGAGGAGGCCAGTGTCCTGTGTGAGCAGATTGGAGCGGAAATTTCCTCCGCTTAAAGACAGAAGCACTCCAGAGAGAGGTAGGCCATCCTCTGCTTTGATCTGAAAATAAAAAAGAAAACCAATATGTTACACAAGCATTTCTTATTACTGCCATGCAAATATCTCCTTTCCTCCAGATATTAGTTTAACACTTAAGTAAAGTAACTAAGATAAGAAAGTGTAACTAGAACTGAGCAAGTACACTATGCCAGCCTGGATATGTTATGCATGTATGTGTTACCTCAAAAGTGACACCTGCCAGGGCAAAAGCCTTGAAATCTCCGGTCTTTTCCTCCACTGGAGTCAGTACAAAGCCCTCTTTACTGGCACTGATGTCATATTGCAGGTCACTGTGCAGAGGTCCAACACTGGGGGAAGCAGCACCAAAAGTTAGGAAAATTCTGCATAAAAGCAGTAACATTTTAAGGCAACAAAGAATATTCAGAAAAAAAAAACCAAACCACAAACTGGTATATTGAGAATCACCTTCATTTAGTCTGATGCTTATTTGCAAGGGTCTCATGTTGGAACATTTAATTACCACATTTTCCAAATGGACAATGCACTGCTAATGATTTGTCTTTCAAGCATTTGTTTCAGTGTCTCACTATGGGATACGTCCTCTCCCTGTATGCCTCAGAAGCCATATTGCACTATGCCAGCCCATTGCCTGACGAACGAATGTGATGTTCTTGCTCTCCACCCCCGTCATATAACGTGATAGCACAACATCTGAGGCCTCATTTATAAAAGATGAGTATGCACAGATTTGATCCTAAAATTTTAGTATGTCGAAATTCACGTTTAAGTAACTATTTATAAAACGTGATTTTGACGTGACAACGTGAATAGATTGACGCAAGTACCAACCTTGTATACAAACTTTTGGCAGTTAGACCCTGCTACACGATTAGTTGACCCCACACCAGAATTAAATTTGAGTGGGGGAATCCAGCAGCAGTCAGCTGATTAGCAATTGTTTGCCTTTTTGCTTTCAAAAAATTTGAAAGGCAAATAAGGGGGTGCGACTGCAGACTGCACAGCAAATATTTATAATTTAATTCATTCATCCATGTTGAACAGAACACGCTGCAATATACTCTTTACTCTCCCTCTGAGCATTTATTGATGAAACAATTCATATGCAAATCAGTTGGGTGGAGTTGGAAAGCTTGTTCGCATGTCTTCAATTGTACAACTTTGTGATTTTAAAGCTGCGAGCGTATATTCAAGTGTATGCTTGTTTTATAAATCATTCATATGCAAATGTCCAGAACTTTTCTTAAGAAGTGTTGTCTCCACACAGCCTCCAAATTTGGAAATCCACAGCCAGGCCAGGCCTGTGGCAGATGCAGAGCAGAGCACGAGGCCTAGGGTCAGTAGAATAAAAAGACTGTGCTACAGTGGTCAGCTACCTTCTACTTTACACAACCACTTCACAGCTTTCAGTAAAGATGTTACTGATAACTCAAAAAGATGTGTGTTTTCTTAATGTCTCAAAACATAAGGTACATCAAACTGGCTCCTCAAAGCCTTGATATGCTATCAGAGGTAAGCGCTGTCAATGTGCAGCCCGCTCATGCGTTTGCATTGTAGAGCACCAGTTTACTCATACCGCTACCACAGGAAGGTACCAGTGCACTGTGGATGCACAGCCCAATAATGTGCGTTATGCTCAATGCTGAAAACAGTACAATTCAGTTATAGACTGCAGTTCGAACCAAGAACATCTGGCTGCATATGGACCAAGTATACCCTTTAAATAATGTTCCAATGACCAATAAATTTCACCGTATTTCTTTCCTCTCAACGTAAACTGGGTGGTCCTAATCTTGGATAATGCTTCCGTATGCATTCCCCTTCCCAGTCACAAGCCTAATGTCTCTTGCCCTGCCCACACAAAACAGTTTCAGAGTCATGGAAACATAGCGAGCTAAAGCTAACTCAGCCTAACCAAAAGCTAGCAAGCTAGATTACCTGTCTGTAGGTGCCTGTCGCCTATTCATTCATTAATCCATACATCAACATTGGTTCGTCTGTTCGTTTGTTTACGCATTGTTTTGTCTGTCCATTTGTTCATTTGTCCACCCATCCATCTGCATGTCTGTTTGTATGCGGCTTTTTTCATCCAGTTACTGTAATGTAAAAGCTAGATAGTGATTTTAGTTCTGTAAGAGCGGCAGAGCAGGCTAGGAGTGTTGGATAGAGAGCAGTCAATCAGGCTGCTCATTAGCCACACCCACACAGTTCTCAGGTCTGAACAATGGTTTAAAATGTCTCTTATATTCTTTCATTCTTTGTTGAATGTTTAACATAACTCAAGTTTAGTATCATACAAACATTTTTAATATTTTACTTTGTGTTCCCTGGGACTGTAAACAGCGGTGTGCAGAAATAGCACAAGATCCCTTTCCAGTGCTCCGTGCTGGGGATATTATCTTTCCTCTAGGGCCCGATGGACAAGGGAGATGCATAAAAGTGTACTTTGCAGCTATTTTGCATGTCATGAGCTTTGAGGGGAAAATGACGGAACAGAACGTAAGATTTTTAGAGTAGTGATCAGTGTCCTGGTCTAAGCCATAGATGGGGAAAGCAATCACTAAATGGCATCCAATACATAATACAGGAATCACTGGATAATGATTACTTTGGTGCACTCCAGTAGGATACTGACAGTTCCAGCTGGTGTATGGCATAGTGCAGTGGTCTCCACCCCTCCTCCTATAGATCTATTTTCCTGCAAAGTTTTAGTTCCCACATCTAACACACTGTCCCCTCTACATACCTATATCAATGCATCTGATCCAGCCAATCAAGGACATCTGAAGACGTTGATTAGCTGGAGAAGGTGTGGCAAACTAAGGTTCGATCTAGACCCTAGATCTTCAGGACTAGTGTTGGGGACAACTGGCATAGTGGAATGAGGCTTCTGAGGCATACGAGGAAGTGTGTATCCTGTAGACACCTCACTCATACTCAAACCAAGTCAGTCCCTTCTACTGCCTCTAGAGTTTAGTTCAGACTAATCTATTGCTAATATTCAGACCCTCTTGAAGACCTTAACCAAGCTAGAAGTGCTGGATTACAACTGAAACTAAACTATGCAGGTAGACAGATCAGAATGAATCACTTGATGAGCAGAGTTTAGTACCTGTAGGTTCCAGTTTCATCAGTGAGAACAGTGATCAGTGACTCTGTAACTCCACTCTCTTTAATGGAGATCTCCACACCCTCCAGTTCAGGAAACACTTGTCCCTGCAGAAACAGCCCTGCTCGGCCCATAATCTCCACCATCTGCCCTGGACAGCTCTCTGGAAATGCAAAGAAAGCAAGGATGGGTCTTCTCCTGAGAGTCTGGGGCCATGTACTTACATGTTATTAAACACACCAATCATGTTTTATACATATGTAGTGCTTTGACTCGAACCTCCGGTGATGGTAGCCTCCACTTCAGGTGGGTAAAAAAGAAGCTCTTTGGATGAGGGGGTGACCGTAATCTTTTCCCCAGCCCTGAAAAACAGCCCACGTTTCATCTTTTATAAAGTCGTGAGAAAATCTACAAAATTGTAACTTTGTACGAGTCAACAGGAAAAACACTCAGTTTCTACTGGTCCATAAAATGCATTAACCGTGTTTTTTGTTTTTTTAAATAAAAAAAAAAAAAAAAAAAAAAAAAAGA
>JAILXH010050204.1:9614-27231 GCA_023558415.1 Piaractus mesopotamicus
ACTGGCTGGTTGCAAATTACAAATCTTATTACTGCCTGACTCATGTCAGGAGGAGTTTCACATTATCTGATTACTCAAGAGCATGTAAACGTGTTGATCGGAATACTGACAAAATCTGATTTTCTGCAGCTATCGGATTATTAAGTGCATGTAAACGCACTCATTGAGGAGGACTTTAAGAGGACTTTAACATTAGCATTACTGATGCTTCTTTAATAATGCCATTCTTAAAGTCCTCTGCACTTTTCCTTACATTACTGTTACATCCTCAGTGAACTTGTAACATTAAAACAACCAATTTACATTTTTAGGTTAATATGATTATTGTTTTAAAGTTGGGCAGACTAGCCTTTTTTACAGAAATTTAAGGCAGTCACGCATGCGTTGTCTGCACTCTTCTCTTTCACTATCTCTCTCTCTCTCTCATGCCATGCACATCTGCTCGCTAGCTCTCAGGCGTGCCCCTGGCACGTCATATTAGCCAAGACTTAAAACTTGTGATAATATTAAACACTGTTGATTTTATCCCAGTCTCAAGACGAGAAAAAAAAGCCATCCTGACCACCTTTCACTAAACGATTGAGGTGCACTCTGTCAAGACTCATGATTTTATTCCGACATTGGAAACTTCCCTGCGACAGTGAAATTGCTAGAAAGGTCGTTTGATGTAAGGTCACATCAGTGTGTGTTGCGCTGGTATGAGTGGATCAGACACAGCAGTGCTGCTGGACTTTTTAAACACTTGAGTGTCACTGTTGGACTGAGAGTAGTCCACCAAACAAAAATATCCAGCCAACAACATCCTGTGGGCAGCATCCTGTGACCACTGATAAATGAGTAGAAGATGACTAACACAAACTGTGCCATCGTTTCTGACTTTGCATCTACAAGGTGGACCAACAAGGTAGGAGTGTCTAACAGAGTGGAAAGTGAGTGAAAACTCCAGCAGCACTGCTGTGTCTGAACCACTTGTACCAGCACAACACAAACTAACACACCAGCACCACATCAGTGTCACAGCAGTGCATCATTGAAGAACAGGGTAAAAGGGGGCTAACAATGTATGCAGAGAAACAGATGGACTACAGTCTGTAATTATAGAATTAGAGTCAACCTATATTGTAAATAAGCTGAATGGACAGTATGTCTATAAACAAAAAAGTGGTGTAAATGTTATGGCTGATTAGTGTAGATCAGGTCAGGAGAAGTAAGAAATGCATTTAAAGACCAAGCAGACACAGCTGAACGGTTTCTAGTGTTTGCACTCACTGTTCAAGGAGAACTATTTTGCTCAAAAGCCAAAGGCAGGCACTACGCATGCATAGACATGCTATTGTGATTTGTGTCAACAAAATGTTGTAACAAAGGCATGTAACCACAGGATAAGATCTCGGGCTAATAAACTCTAGTTTTATTGTGGTTATGTTTGTGGACAGAAATGCCATTTCCGTCTCTGCTTGTTACACAATGTACACACTTTTTCCCTCAGCTAAGAGTATCAGCACAACTGAACTTGCTCTGCATTGATTTCTCAATGTTCACCAATTTCTAAATCCTCTTCTTTTCAATATGAGTCCAAGAAACAGCAAACTCTTCTATGAAAGCCCCATTTCCCGTCTTGTACAGACATTTCCTTTTTCTCCTGAGTAACCAGACCAGGCGTGAGAACATTTAGCACACAGAGTGTATAAGCCACATGGATCCTGTCTAGTTTCATTTCACTGCAGAAACAAAGCCCTCAACAAATTCCATTAGGTTACCATATGCCCATGAGTTATAAAAACAGACACATAGATGAAGAAATTAAAGTTCATAGATTAATCTGAACGGCTTTGCTGCCTCAGTAGTAGCGTCCGCAGTAGCATTTGACCCACCCGGTGGCCTTGGCAACGGCTTAGTCCACACGCACTCAGTGAGGAAGAACACGCAAAAGCCTGCTGTCTACCCTTAGTAATTTTTACCTACTAAAACATGTAAGTGTGGGCAGCTACAGTTGCTACAAAGGTTAGCATAGCTTGAGTTTTTTTAGACTGTGCTCTAAGGGCCACTCACGCAGTGCCTCAAATCAGCAGCACATGTACCCACACACCCACCCCATCTATTGTTATTAGTATGTTTTTTGTGCTAAGCTGTTGACCCCCTATAACAACAGAGGCTTATGTAATACAAAAGGAATAAAGTACAGGTGGCAGAAAATATAAACAAAAATTCAAGTTTTAGTGATAACAGAGGCATGAATATGATTTTCTCTTTAGTCATAAAAAGAATAAAGATACCAAAGCTGACACATCAGGAACATTTTTAGCCCTAGGAACCAACTACATTTATAAATCACACTCTAAAAGAAATTAATCAGAAAATGATATGCTACATCTCAATATAGAAAAAAATAATGTTCTGGCATATTCATTTGTGCACATCTTATGTGTTGCTATTCATCACTTTTTTTTAATTCAATGAAAATTTTTACCAGTTTAATCAGTACATTCTACGCACAGCTAAGCTACAGAGAACTAAAGCACTTCTATGCGAAAAGAAGCTAGTTCTTCAGAAGCCGGATAGACTCTCATTTTTTGCATAATTAAAATGGTTAAATTGTAAACAGTCATTCAAAGTGGTTTGATGTGAAATGCTCCACTTTATAGATATTCACTGAGACTGAAATGTTCACAGCAGTGGTGATAGGAACCAGACATCCAAAGCACTTAATCCCTCGCAAAGGTACCTCACAGAAAGGAAACAGAAAGGTATTACATGAAATGGTTAATAAGTTTATCGATGCCAGAGCCATTTCATTTTTTTTTTTCTCCACAATTTTGGCCTAAAATGTATTTTTTAATACCTTCATGTCAGAGAGGTACATGCAGGGTATTGTATGGCCAAAACATCCCCCAAAAACCTTATTTCTTCAGATTTACTACTATTTATAAAACACAGAAGACACATGTAGGTTCATTGGAGGTTTTGAATAGTAAACAAAATGAATATATTTTCACTGTAGACCTCCACTGTATAGAAATGAGAAAAGTTTCTCTACATTTAACCACTTCACATCAAACTACTCTGAATGACATTGTTTACATCTGAACGATAGAACTTTAAACAAATTTTAAACATTGGTGGAATTCCCTTTAAGAGCTAAACACACTTTTCTAGTTTACTGAATTTAAATATATGAAACAATTAGGCTACACTTGTTTAGTCACTAATTGTTTCTGTAACCATTCTAAAATTAACCACACATTTTATTCATCCACCCAGCACAATGATTTGGGGCAATTTATAGCCTATTTATTTAAGTGGATATAGTCAGGGAGTTCTGAATTAACCTACCCACAACCAAACACAGCCCAAACCCCACCCTGAACTTAAGAGTGACCAATCTCAAAGCCTATGTAGACATGCCCTATAAAAATATGCACTCCAATTTAAACAAGACTTGTGCATCCCTATAAAGCTTGCAGTCATATCTTCAGAAGGACCTAGTCGGTAGTACACACAGTTGGTGAAACATTAAATAAAATAAGGGGTCGTGAATTAAAAAAGCAGCTATGTGCCAAAATGCTGAATTGTATCTTTAAATTACAATTTATCAATTACAATTTATTTATAATTTAAGTTAGACCAAGTGCCGACACTCATATGTCAACAATGTGTGAGTGAGAACAGCTGAGTGCAGGCCTAATGCAGACTTGTGGACTGAAGACGGAGCACAGTAACTAGTATTTGCAGATGAGGTGTCAGCCACCGTGGCAGTGGTTTAGATTGACTGCTCATGTGAGTTGTGACGGCAGCAGGTGGTACATGCCCTTTTCACATTTCTTTTACAGCAGCCAGCTACTGTAGAGTAGTGAAACCTGTAGAACCAGTAGGCCTTTCAGAATGGTTTCAACACACGCTCTTGAGCACTAAAGTGATTGTGCAGTTCCTTTTACAAGTAATTCAGGTCTTACTCAAAGCTCGTAATAGCACAATTACCAGTGTCTGCACGAATGAAGAGTACCATCTATTACAAACTGATTACACCTCCATTACATTGTAGCATAAGAACCAGAGTAAAGTTGGTCTAAAGTGTCAAGTGTCTGATGAACTTACCTTCACAGTGTGTGAGGGCAGGGATTCCATCTCAGAGGCCTTCTGAGCCAGGGTCTCAAGGTTGACCTCTTGAGACACCCTCCTCTTTCGCCGTGTGCTCTGGATGACCCCTGTAGGGGCAGCTCGAATGCCTTGCTTTGCTGCAGCCTCCCCTGCTTCAGGGGCTCCATTATAAGAGCCTTGTGTCTGCTGGTCAGCAGGCATGAGGAAGGGGTTCTCTGAAGGTCCACCTCCCTCTTTGGAGAGGCGTCGTGATCTCCGGGGCCCGGGTTGCGGCTGCGTCTCAGTGGATGACTGAGAAACCGCAGACAGGTGCTGGGGGTCAAGGTCCTGGACCCGAGTTGATGGAGGTTCGGGTGTATCCTGGGATTGTTCCATCATTTGAGGCTGCTCAGTCTGCATGGGTGCATGTGGCTGTTGACCAGTGGAGTAATTTTCCACTACTTGCTGATTCTGTTGCAGCTTCTGCATTTCAGCTTTTTGCTGCTTTTGCAATTGTAGCTGTTGCGCTTGCTGCAGGTGCTGCTGCGCTTGCTGTTGCTGTAGTGGCTGTACTTGCTGTTGCATTTGAATCTGTTGCTGCATTTGTTGAGACTGCTGTGCTTGCTGTTGCGACTGCTGCTGATGTTGCAGTATTTGTTGCGGTGGTTGTGCTTGCTGCTGCTGCTGCAGCTGCAGCTGTTGTTGAAGCTGTTGCTGAAGCTGATGCTGAAGCTGATGCTGCTGTTGCTTCTGGAGCATCAGTCTCTGGATCTGCTGCTGTTGCTGAAGTTGCTGCTGTTGCTCCTGTTGCTGCAATTGCTGAATCTGATGCTGGGCATTCGTCTGGGTACTGTAGTTCAAATTTGGCAAGGTTCTATTCCCCTGGAATACTTGATAGTAACCCAAGTTTTGCTTGGGCTGACCAAAAGCTAGCTGAAAAGGCTGAAGCACTGACGTGTTCCCAGGGTTGGATGTCACATGTTGCTGGGGATTTAAGACTCCAGGCTTGTGGCTCTGCTGAAAAGCCTGCTGCTGTTGCTGCTGCTCCCAGTTGGTTTTAGGAGCATCTCTAAAGGCTTCACCACCTGCATTGGTTGCCTGCTGTTGCTTTTCTGGTATCCTAATGGAGGATGGCTGCTGCTGCGGCATCGCCATACCTTCATGAATCTGTTTTCCAAAACCAGCCTGAGCTCCCAGGTATGTGTGAAAATTTGGAGTCCAATTTGTCATGGCGGCACCCTGGGACCAAGCCCCAGGCCTCTCTTGAGGCTGCTGGGGAGGGTCCTGGTGCGGCCACTTCATGGGCATAGTCTGCTGGTAATGTCCACGGTTCTGATTTCCCTTTTCTGGGCTGAAAATGACAGAACTGAGGTACATGTGTGGCGCCTCTGCATTGGAGCTTTCCACAGTCCCAGCCTCGCTGTGGCTTTGCTCTGAGGGAGGGGCCCCCAGGCCATAGTAGGAACCCTCTGTGTGCTGAGAGGCCTCTTTCATGGCAACGGCCTGTTCGTTAAAGAAAGTGATGCGCTTGCCTGTCCTCTTTGTGTTGGGTTTCTGTTGAGGTGGCAAACTCATGGCTATCATGAATAAGAATCCTGAAAGAGGGCTGGAGTGTGCTTGTGACGGGGGGCAAGAAGAGTTCAGATCCCCAAACCACACAGAGCTCTCTCCAGTGGGATGAAACGTCTGTGTCCCTCTTTACTCACAAATGTATCAACAAGTTTTAAAGAGTCTATGGTCATCCAAATCTGCTTAGCATAGTTGGAATGGAAGTTAGCTTTAAAGCAGAAAACTGCAGCATCCCATTCGCTGAAATCACAGTATCACAGTATGACAGACACACAAACATGTCTATTAGCTTTGCACCAATTCTTCTCCTGCTCCAAGGATGTCAACAGAAACTGAGGCGCCTGGAGCTTGCCTTGTGTCGCACATTCATGGGTGACAACCTGAGAAGAGAGTGGTCAAAAACATTATGGTCAGCTTTGAGTGGAAGTACTTAGGACACAGCGGGAGTCCAATTGAAATGCCTGTCTCAGCTTTTTCATGAATAGAGACCCTGTGAAACGGTTTGAGTGCATTTAAGGCGTGGTGCATCAGTGCTGCCATTAGCAGCTTGGCTTACATGCTAAAGGTGTTCAGGTTCAGGTTATGTTGTTTATAAATCTCCATTGCAGTGCACACAGACAGAAAGACACTCTCACATCTCACACTCATTTCAGAAAACCACCAATAATACCACATTGTGAGTCACAGCAGGAAATGTGAGAAAGCTATCAACTGTGAGTTTGGAAAAGTGTGCATTTACAAATGAACAATTATTTATGATGGGTGGATGAAAGACAAAGAGAGAGTGCAAGAGAAAACTTTCAATTTTCAGTCAATAATGAAACTCAGCTACAGATTTTAATATAATAATGCTGTTTCATAAATACTCAATCACCCAAATGTAACAAATATTAACATTCAACAATTGATATTTTCACGTTAATATGGGTTGCAACTGCTTATTGCGAATACTTAGCACTAAACAATTCCAATTCAAACATTTCTTACATGTAAGCGGCCTCAGATCCCAAGACAATTTACACTTTCATAGATTAACATTTGTCAGCAGTAAAACACTTCTCCATGGAAACTATTCTGTGGTTATATCACCTCTGCTCTCTGCTAAGCACTGACAAAATAAAGCCATAGGCTCTCACATTCTGTCGGGACTTCAGGAGAGACAGGTTTGAGATGTTAAAAATCTAAATCATTCAGGTGCTGCAGTTAAGGCTCCAGAACAGGGACACCATGTCCCATTTCAATTATTTATAATGAGACTTGTGATGGCCTGAAAAAAAATTCTTTAATAGCTTGCCTTTACCAGCCAGCTTTCAGATCGCAGACAGATGGTTCCTCTTTCTTAACAGCAATAAGTGACTTTAAAAATCGACGCCATAAGTAACTTAAGAACAAGCCCCTGCAATCAGTACTCCAGTCCATGCAATCAGTACTGAAAACATAGTCAGGATTATTCACAAGTGCACTACTTGGCTGCAGATTGAGGCCACACTAAGAATCCACTCTTCTAGTGAACAGAACAGGGTGAAAAATGGCAATCTGTTACATGTTAACACCAAGTGCATTGGTTTGAAGCTTGCACAACAGAAAATGCATTGCTGCCAATGACTGATCTGCAACAACAGCAGTTAGAGCTTGTATGTATGTCTTGCAAGTGTAATAATATGACCAGTGAAAGTCCAAAGGACAAGAGTGCACATACACTAGACTATATGTCCAAAAGTTTGCAGACATCTCCTCATTTAACATTTCTTCTGAAATCAAGAATATTAATCAGGACTTTGGCTCCTTTTACTGCAGTAACAGTCTCTTTTCTTCTGAGAAGCCTACATTAGATGTTGGAACATTGCTGCAATGGTTTGATTGCATTCAGCCGCAAGAGCATTAGTGAGGTCAGGTACTGATGTTGGATGATTAGTTCTGGATTACAAACTGCATTCAAACTCATCCCAAAGGTATTGGATGGTGCTCCATCACTGCTTCACAGGCCAATGCTGGAGGGCTATACCCCTCTAGCCAACACTTGGCACTGGACATGGTGACCTTGGACTCATGTGTGGCTGTTCCAGAGCGACCGGCAATGCTTTTCTATTGAGATTATACACGGCCTGTGTCAGCAATGGGTGCACATTAAAGTAGCTAAATTCACTTACTAGAAAAGGCGGGTGGACACTGTTTTTGACCATATAATGTAGCTGAGGTGGTAATTAGCGGTCTATAACAGGACAACGAGGAGACGTGCGTAGGAAATTACATGCACGTCTATGCAAACTGTTTTCTAGGCAAGTGGTTTTGACAATCTAAGGGCTGCAGAAGTAGCGACCACCATGTCATGACAGCATAGGGGGCTACTTTATCTGTACTCGAAATAGCCAGCTGCAGCTGCTCTCTTATGGTCCTCACGGGGCGGCGCAGTGTAATCTGACTACACACGTTGACGGGAAATGCACCTAGAAGTCAAGAGGACCTGCGTGCGTGTTGGGCTAATAAACGTAAACAAGCCCACTCAAAAACAGCCGAGGATCATATATGAGAACAACAATCAGCACGAATGAGCATTTCGCTCCTTCGAACGAGGAATAAGACTGTAGTGTGCGTTAAAAATACAGCAACAGATCAGCTACTCCATATTACCAACATTATTACCAAGACCTAAACTGCAGCGACGACGCGTGGTTACACAATAAGCCCCCACTTCCAGCAGAAGGCGAGGTACAGCAGCGCGTTTAATAGGCTTGCAACGTCACTTAATCCAGCTTGACTTCTCATGTAAACTGCGAGTCAAAGGCAAAAAACAAGCTCCGGCACAGGAAACAGAAACGACCTGTCCTAAACAGAAGAGCACACAGGCCACCAGTGCCCTTCCTGGACTGGACCCCCTCCCCACTTTCCCAGTCCAGCCAGCTCAGCGCTATTTACGAGAAGTCCTTTGTTGCAGAAAAGGGATTATCCAGTCACTAATTCCACGGCACGTTGCAACAAAGTGAGCCAACAATGCGCCGTATAAAGGCAAGCACGACTCGCAGCGGGGGTAAAAAGTGGTGGTACGGCACAGCGGCGAAACGCTGCAGCCTTTTCAGTCTTATCCGAGTTGTCAACTCTGTAAAACGTTGACTGAACTGCCGAGGGACAGTCCGTAGCTTTCGATATGACGAGGATGTAACTATGACCCTATGCTACGTAAACCACGTACAGCGAGCGACCAGCGGCCACCTACGAACACTGTTCTGTATATCTTCTGCGCTGGCTGTATTTCATGAAGTTGAAGTTCAAACTCGAGACAAAGCGCAGCAGCTAAGCTGTTTACAAATCCCCTCGCTACTGCACTCGATTACTGGAAGTGTCTGAAGTGTCCACCATTTTGGTAAACATACCCGTGACCCACTTTAGTTTAGCGATACTAGCTAACAGAGAAAGCCTACCGTACTCGCTTCTTCTCTGCTTTTCCTGCCTCGTCTCGTCCAGGAGGTCGCAGCACGAGCGGCTGCTAGGTCCATGCGCCCGGTGGGTAATGCAATAGTACAGAAATGACTGCATGCATATCCGAGGTTGAGTCATGCTGCGCTGACCTCACTCCTGTATTACTCAAGAGGTAGATTTTTCGCGCATACGAGTGGCGTGAATTAAAAAGTGGGTCGCTTTTCTTTCTTTTCTCTTTCTCCGTGCAGAAAGCGAGCCAGGAGTCATGGAGGGGAGGGGAAACTGCACGCGTTTTCGCTTTACAGCCTGCACGGCGCGCGGCCTTTTAAACGCGCAGGGAGAAAAGGCAGCAGTGGCGAAACAACACGTTCTGTTTCAGCTCGAGTCTCGTGATCCCCCTCCTGCTCCGCCTGGCCACACCCACTTCCAGCACCATATAAGGCCTTCCCTTCCACGCGGGGCGCTGCGGGGTCATGCGGGAAATTCCGTCAGTGGGGAAACTGCGTCCTTGCCCGCAAACTACTACACTATACATTCACTAGAGGAAAACAACACACGTTGTTTTAGATTCCATACGTTTATCCAAAATAGCGTTACTGATTTGAAATGACACTACAAGATGTGTTGGTTTTTCTCTGTACATAACTAAATCTGTCCATCATTTACACATAAATCAAATATTACATCAATACAACTATTGCTAAAAGTGAAGTGAAGACAAAACTGTGCTGATGTAACAGTTAAATCATTCAGGAGAAAATTATGTATCCGAATAGAGTAAATTAAGTGCACCCTTTTTTGGTGCACAATGTTAACTTACATGTTAAAACCATTTCATATAGACAGGCCATACAAGTTATTAATTTAAATTGCATTCACTACAGGTTATACACCAGGAATGGGGCCCCTGGATGCACATTTTAAAATTTGTTGTTTGGGGGCCTTAAGTGCTGCAACCATTTACACAGCAAAAACTGATATCTTGGCAAGCAAAATCATCTTAAATCTAGTCAATATGTCTATTTTTTCCTCAATGTGAGATTGTTGTAAGTATAATATAAGATTATAAAACTTATTTCTAGATAGTTTTACTTAAGTAATGTTTTTAAGTTAAATTAGATCATTGGCAGACAATTTTGCTTGTTTTATAGTCCATTTTAACCATGACCATTGAGGCTACACTGAAATGACTGAAAATGAACAGCTATTTTTAAATGACATATGTATTCCAGAATATGTTATTTAACATCATCACATACAGTATACTAATTTCTATTTTTCATGTGGTCCTTGGCTCATGGGGGCCCTAGGCGGCTGACTACCTTTGTCAAGTGCAAAGACCACCCCTGCTGCTGATGGCAGTAGTATGCTGTTTTGGTCCCAGCCTCATTAGTAGTAGAACATTCATTAGTATAGTATGTTTAGAAGCCTATGTATAACATTGTATAGTATGCGGTTTTGGCTGCAGCAGTTGTAGTTTTTTTAAAAGTTCCTCCCACCTTCAACGTGCAGCACGGCTGTAGGACATGACTAAGCATGTTTATAACATATGTAGCAGGGGTTACATTTTTCATGTTTCCCTGTAAGTACAGTACTGAAGTACAAACACGTAAGTATTTTCCAACCCTGCACGTCTTGCAGGACCGTTGTTGGTGCCAGTCACACTATCTTAGTTTCACTATCTGAGTTAATACTGAGGAAGTTATTGTGAGCATGTGTCACTTCATGGAGGATACAGTGGAAGCAGTGCTCCCTGCTGCTGTTTTAAGTCTAAAGTCACCAGGGTTAATGTCTGTTTCAAAACCATAAATTTACACTTTTAGGAGTCTTAAGGTTGTCTAAACATTCATTTTTTTAATACTGTATTGAAATTGTTACACCTGTACTATACATACTATACTAATGTATAACACTCACAGTGATATACTATTTTGTTGGTAGTGCTGTGGTAGTATGCTGCACCCCCATGTAGTACATTCATTAGTACAGTATATTTACTAAAAAAATGCCTGTGTATAATATAGTGTGGTTTTGAATGCAGCCCCTGTCCCGTTCCAGATCTCATTAAAAAAAAAACAAAAAAAACACATCAACATGAGAGAAGGCTGCTCTCTGAGACTTTGTTCATGATTTGCATGTCTGCATGGTTCACACACATACTACTGGGGGGAAAAACAGGTCTACTATGAGTATGTACTGACAAACTGTTGCATATATTATGAATATGTACTAAAAAACCTCTTGGTTGAAACATCACAGAAGAAAACTAATCATACAACAGACCCTACATAGTTAGAATTCATCCTTCAGATGAATGTAGCTTGTTTTATCTGGACCACTGTTCGACCAATACCTATAAGATGCACATCTTCAGGGGTGGGAAACAGGAAAACTGTACTCAAAAGGGGAATTCCACTGAATTTGAAGATTTCTGCTTAATTAAATTGTTCAGTACTCATTCAGCACCATCAGTGTTCTCTTATTTGGGATTTGCTCTTAGCTAAAAACAGATGCGCACTCAAGAGCACAAAGGGGTGAATAATTATGTGGTTTTAGAACACATCATGAAGCTGACGTAGACTTGTTCTTAGGACCTTTCTCAAGAACAAATTTAGAAAAAAAAATAAGAAGGTATTACTGAATGAGGCCCAGTATAACGGTCTTTCATATTTATACATATATAATTCTGTGGTTTGAGAACACGTCATAAATCTGATGTAGACTTCATAAGACCTTTCTCAAGAACAAATGTAAGAGGAAACTTAAGAAGATATTGGTGAATGAGGCCCATTTTTCTTTAAGAGACTCAGTTTCACTAATTCTCCCGTAAAGTACAAGTCTTTCAAGACAATACTTAAAGATAAGCCTTAAAGAGGCGAGCCAGCCTAAACTATTTTATGTTTAATATGTTTAACATGTTTTTTTTTGTTGTGCTATGCAGTATTCTGCAGTGCAGTATTGTATCCCTGTTGTCATGTTTTTGTTCATCGATGTTTCCTCACTACAATACCCAGCATTCCTGCTGTGCTCAACGGATACTGACTGCTAGCCCACCACTGATCCGTACAATCGCTGTATAACCAAGCTAGCATTAATGTAACTGTTACCACAGTCATTAGACAAAATTATAAAGAAAACAGCAATTCTATTTTTATTTAGCACAAAATGAATAGGTGTTTACCCTTTCAGCCAGACAATAGAAGTTAAAGGCATACTGATGTAAAGTATCTAGATGGTAGCTACCTAGCTAAATTTAGGTTTCAGCTTGCTGACCTCCTAATCTGATTATTCATTTCCGTCATATGAGTAACCCATTCTCTGCACTGCAATGGTGATTTGAAGACCGTTAACATAGTTAGACAGTTACAATAAGATATTTGGCTTAGCAGTAAAACAACTTTTCAAAACAACCCCCCCAAAAAAAGCCCTGAAAAAATCCAACCCAAAGCAGTTGTAGTTTTTTTTTTAAAAGTTCTTCCCACCTTTAAGATGCAGCACTGCTGTAGAACGTGAGCAAGCATGTATACGACGTATGTAGTGATTGTAACATTTTTCACATCTCTTTACGTACAGTAATGAGTACAATCACATAAGTATTTTCCACCCCTGCACATTTGCACTATTTGTTAAAAGAAGTGCTGAGAGTTTTCAGACAGAACAGTGTTAATGCCAGTCACACTATCCGAGCTTCACTATTTGAGTCTATACTGAGGAAGTTATTGTGAGCATTAGTCACATAAAGGAGGATACAGTGGAAGCAGCGCTCCCTGCAGTCATTACAAGTCAAAGGTCACCAGGCTTAATGTCTGTTTCAAAACTGGAAATGTGTATGTTTAATGTTAAGATTGTCCATACATGAGGAAAAAGGCTCAAACACTTTCAGAATATTAAATATTAGTAGTAAGTAGTAAGACCAAAGCCTTGTGTGAAATGTATTCCAGATCAGAATAACACTGTAAACACTTTAGAAAGGCCTTTTTTCCTTTTCTTTTTTTTTTTTGTTGTTTTAATCTGGGATAATCTTAAGACATGTATGGATAAACCGAAAGCTTGGCCATTTCAGAGTGGGCAGATTTAATGGCTTTGAGGGCCCTGAACCTGTAATGGTATTTGGTAGGATTCCCTCATTCAAACTGAAAACCACAGAGAGGCTTTAGAGCCACTTGTCTCTAATGCACCTAGTGCTGCATGTGCAGGCCACGGAGCAGCTCAGAACAACAGCTATAGTCATGATCAAGCATGCTTGCCAAAGGAAAGCAGACACTGGGCCCAAGCCATGTGTCAGTGTGTGTGTGTGTGTGTGTGTGTGTGTGTGTCTCTGCCTCGGCTTAAAATAAAGTGCAAAGCCAACAAACATTTAGGCCAGCGATTCTTGATACAAGCTATGCGCTGCACATGAGAGTAAGAATATTTTTGAATGTAAGCAATCCAACCCATGAGACAGTTCACACTACTTTAGGTATCAATGACCAAAAAAAAAAAAAGCGAGCAATTGTTCACAATTTTGTCATGCAAAATTCTGCGATATGTAAAGCCGTGCCCGTACCAATCCAATCTGCAGATTCTTGATTCAACTGCTTGTTAGACGCATGCCAAAATGTAAAGCTTCAGTCTTCAAATTATGGTTACAGCATAGTTACATCCAAATACCACCCAAAGTCTATTGCATAGTCACACATTTAAGTCAAAGTGGGTACTCTACTTTAACAACCATTCAGAATCACAACAAATAAATAAATAAATAAATAAATAAATAAATAAATAAAAATGCTTGCACAAAACTAAAGAAAAGCTGGGAGGCGAGGGCAGCAGAGCCAATTAAATAGTTACAGTTGTTGCAACATCAAGTTGCACAAGCAAAAGAACCCTGAGCTTCTCCCTCATTAAAGCAACACCACCTGAGTTTCCCATTGCAGTTAGGAAACAACTGTCATAGATTTATTTTACTTACCTCAACTTCTAAACCCCCAATGATGATAGAAACGCAAAATCTTAAATCAAAGTGATCATCTCTGCAACACATTGCATTTCTCTTAGACAACATCTACTGTCACCTAATGCACTGAGTAAACCCTCCAACATGCTGCCTTACAGCAGAGCCTTCGTGGGAGGGGGAAACCCCCCTAAATCGAACAGTTACAGTTTAGGAAGCATCTACAGTGGCTTGAATTTGACATGCACTTCTGTCACTTCAGAAAGGAACCACCCAGCGCGTTAGGTGAAGCTCTAATTTCGACGCTTTGCACCAAACAGCCCAAACAAACACGTCGCTAGTTCGTGCAACACTGACTAGAAAATCGACACTCAAACACAACACTATGCGCATTACAGTACCTCAGGATTTTGCGTCGCAGTTTGAAGACACACCACTCCGCTTTATGCGTGTTGCTTTCAAGACAGGCGAAAAAAAACTTTCAATCGTCACTTCCTAGTTAGTAACATGAGAACATCGCTACTGAAAAAACGGATATTCCCAAATTTGGCGCACTGAACAGTAATCCGTAAGGAATAAAATTTCATAAATTTTTTTTATTGCACTCGTGCAGAGGAAGTGCACATTCACGCTAAACTAAACAATGAACATTTTAAGGTTACTGTACTGGTGAATGTTTTAGGCTCATTATGATAAACGGATAAAAGCTGCACAAACGCTGTAACTTACTGCAAAAGATACACCTGAGAGTATTTCACAAAGCAGGATGTGTCACAGTAAATAACGAGGCTGAAGTCAGCTTCCTATTATCCAGCTTCTTGTCCGAATTCTCCCGTTCCACCTTAAATACTGCAGCAGTTACATTCTGCCTTCTGAGCCTGAGGCGCCAGAATGTAACTGCGAGACTATTTAAGGTGGAACGGCAGAATTCGCACAAGAAGCTGGAGAATAGGAAGCTGACTTCAGCCTCACAGAAAAAATTAAGCCAAAAATTTAAAATTGCTCAGGAACAATGTCCCTTACCGATATTGATCAGACTTGACTTTTTACTTAAAAGTTGTCTGATTAACTGAGAACAGTCTGTTTTGTGAAATACCCCTTTGGTGACCACACAACTTAACCTAAACTTTAAAAAAGGTGGATAACCTAGAGCGCCTACTGTAATCACACAGGGACCAATCAGGGTCCGAGTGGACGGTCACGTGATTTTGAAGGAGGCTAACAGCCATGAAGGCGTTTGCTAGCCAGTTTACCAAGCCCTGTGTAGAGGAACTCTGCTATGTTAGCTAGGTTATGTACGCTAACTAGTTTCTGTTTTCTGAACTGTTAAAGTAACATATTTGTCTGTTTTTATCAAGATGTTAACGGTGCAAAGAGTTGTGCTTTCCTCTCGCCCAGGTAACTTAACGAAGTGCTGAGACGCAGGATGTGTTCTGCGTGTTTTTCTGAACTGCTGCTCATGTAAGCTAAGTTAGCTAACATAGCAGTCTGTAAATCTTGAGGTAAATATAAGGTCTATTTCTGTTTGTGTAAAGGAAAAAATGGCAGTCCAGTTCCAGAGAATTTCCGAGTAGAGGAGACTAGCTTGGCTACGGACCTGAAGCAGGGCGAAGTGTTGGTCCGGACCCTGTGTCTGTCTGTGGACCCCTACATGGTGAGCTGCGAGTCTTAACACTCGTGACAGTGGCTTCGCAGTAGTCCTCGCAAATGCAAGTATATTAAACAGGAACTCCGGCCAAAATAAAAAATATACAAGCATCACTATATCTGCAGTAAACCTGCCTAATCCCCTCCTTCAGTCGTGCCACTCTAGTTTCGAGAGTGAGATCTTTCGGTTTAAAGAGTCACCTTTTGATGATGATGTGCCTTGAAGATGGGAGGAACTTTTGAAACACTACAACTGCTTTCGGGTGGATGTTTGGGGGCAGGTTTTTTGAAAGTCTTTTTTTTTACCCCACTATCTGGTTAATGCAAAAAAAAGCCAGATAGCTAGCATTACTGATAGGAAGCCAAATATCACATCTGTATTTATGAACCTCTACATTAGTGGAGGGATTTGCATAATGCATGCTGGGTATTGTAGTAAAACAACATTGATCGAGGAAACACAAAATCCTGAATTCTGCGGGACTCATGAGGCTGAGAGACTCGGTGCTGTGCTGCAGAATGTTGCGAAACATGACAAATAACATATTAAATGCTACTTTTAGTTACCTTTTTTAGAGATTGACTGATATTAAAATTAAGAATTAAACAAAAAGGAACAAATCACTATCACCTGAGCTCTTTGCTGAAAATGAACCGAAACTCTTCTGTACAGCGTTGTCGCATGAATGATGATACGGGTGCTGACTATCTGTTGCCATGGAGGCTGGAGGAGTGTGTTGATGGAGGTGGGGTTGGTGTGGTGGAGGCCAGCAAGAATGAAGCACTGGCTGTTGGTGACATTGTCACCTCCTTCAACTGGCACTGGCAAACTCACAATGTGATTGATGGTAACCTTTTACAGAAGGTATTCATGATTTTGTTAGCTGCAGTCCTATGCATAAGTAAGACATACTTATGTTTCCTGTGGAATTGTATGACTGACTTGCGCTTTCTCTTAGGTTGACCCCAGGATGGTTGATGGGCACCTGTCATATGTTCTAGGTGGAGTAGGCATGCCTGGACTCACTGCGCTTCTAGGTGTAAGAGAGAAGGGTCATGTAACCCCCGGAGCTGGCCAAACCATGGTCATCAGTGGAGCAGCAGGAGCTTGTGGTTCCCTCGCTGGACAGGTATTTTTTTTTTTTTTATGCACACAGAATTAAATGGGTCTGGAACACTGAAAGTTATGGTACAGATTAAGGTATTGAAAGTTGTGTTACAAATGAAATCAATACAATCAGTTAAAGTAGAACTTTTCTTGGGTCTCGTTATAGCTGTAATTATAGGAGGAAAAGATAAATGCCAAAAAATTGATATTTAGGGTTTTTATGGTAACATCAGAATTACTTCAGTACCACTATGTAATGAAAAATTAATTAATTTAAGATCAAATTTAAAATTCCCCAAAATTAGTTGTTGTTATCAGAGTCAGTGAACCAATCAGCATACTTGTTTCACCATCTAGACTTGTGATTGGCTTATTAGTACATTACTAACAGTCTGTTGTACAAATACAAATATGAATAGCAGTAGTGTTGCTGAACATTCTCTATACAGTCTTCAAAATCCGAGACTGCTTGGTACCAAGCTGTGGCTGAACTTTTTGGAATAGATTTTTTTGCAATTTATTTGTTGTGGAAAGACCTAGCTAGTGGGTGGAACTGGGCGTGACTAAATTGGGAGGGGATTTTTAGAGGGATTTAATGTTTTTGTAGTTTTTTTGTATTTAAAAGTAGGTATAGATAAAACGTGTCGTTCTGATATCGGAAGTTAAAACATTTTGAATACCCAGACCTACTCACATTTACATGTATGAAAGTTGATATGAAAAACAAATGTTAAAATTTGCTCTCTATACTATATTTTCTGTCTATGATCTACATGACATGCTCATTTTAAAAAATCTGTTGATATGTCTGTATGTTATTTTACTGTATACTGTTGTGCTTTAAGATTGCCAGGCTGGACGGCTGT
>JAILXH010050215.1:0-13806 GCA_023558415.1 Piaractus mesopotamicus
GAGAGAGAGAGAGAGAGAGAGAGAGAGAAAGTGAGAGAGTGAGAGAAACAAAATGAAACAGAGTGATGGAGAGAGATGAGGAAGAGAGACAGTAGTACAGAAGCAGAGATCGAGAGAGCAAAAGAAAGAAGTGATAAAAGATTAAAAATTAGTGCCGTACATCTGTGACCTCACAGCAATCTGATTCAATTCATTACAAATCTATTGACTGTACATCTGTGACCTCACAATGATTTGATTCATGATTCTTTAGAAATCGATTCAGGATACATCTGTGACCTCATAAGAATTTGATTTGATTAGTGTCTTCCTTAGAAAATGATTCGGCAAACGTCTGGAACCTCAGTGATTAGATCGGATTGTTTACAAATCTACTCAGTGTACATCTGCGGCCTCACAGTTATTCTTCTTGATGATTATTCTTTACAAAACTATCCGCTTTATTTCTTTGCACCACAATGCTTTAAATGACTCATAGACAGAGCGTAAACAGACAAAATGTTAAATGCTAATAACATCCTAACATGATAGAAATGTGGAAATAAATAAAAACAGAAATAAATGTCAAAAACACTTGGGATGCTTAAATGATTCTGTGCCAACATTTGTAATCTGTCAATAGAAACCTGAACCTGTGCGAGAGAAATGCTTCAGTCAGAGGACTCTATTTATAGCTGACACAAATTACGTACGGTAATAAAGTCATTTCATTTCAGCCTTTTAATTACACTGGGAGTCAGGTACAGGCAGAAAACCGTAAAGCAGTGGCATCATAGCAATGTTTGAAGGGCACAGCGACGGCGCTTTTTCAGGCAGTGATTATGAAGCCACATTCATTCATCCTCTGAAGCTCTGTGCTTTCCTGAGAAGTTTATTCTCATAACATTCCTGTTCTTGAAGTACTTACAGGTTCACTCAGCTGTAGCAACAGCCGCAAACTGCATGTTGTCCCAGAAGGCCTCAGAGATATTTAATGGGACATAAAACAATAACTTAACAAGTAAGCACACATTCCATGCCTTAGCTAAAGCAGTAATGGAAGACACGTCCATTCCTTAACCAGATATTTTGGGCCAAATCTCAAGACACAGTGGTCACATGAAAAATAGATTCAGTGCACATTTGTGACCTTGCAGTGATACAGTTTCTTTACAGTTCTTCAGAAAACGATTCAGTGTACATCTTTAACCTCACAGTGATTCAGTTTGAATATGATTGTTTAGAAACTGATTGCGTGTACATCTCTAAAATAAAAGTGATTAGATTTGATTATGATTGTTTAGAATATGATAGAGTGTACATCTCTGACCTCATAGTAGTTTGATTCAGGTCTTTACAAAACTATTCAATTTACGTCTCTGACCTCTTAGTGATTCAATTTGATTATGATTCTTAAGAAAATGATTCACTGTACATCTCTGACCTCACAGTGATTCGATTTGATTATGACTCTAAAAAACAATGCAGTTTATATCTGTCACTTCATAGTGAATCGACTTGATTATGATTCTTTAAAAAACAATTTGATGTACATCTCTGTCCTCACCATGACCGAATTTGATTATGATTCTTTAGAAACAATCCCATGCTTCGATTTGATTATGATTCTTTACAAAATGATTGTGTACATCTCGAAACTCATAGTGATTTGATCTGATTATGATTCTTTGCAAAACGTTTCAGCCTCGACCTCTGACCTCAAAGTGATCTAATTTATTTTCAATTCTTTATGTTAATCTGTGACCTCACAGTGATTTAATTTGATTATGATTCTTTACAAAATGATTCAATATACATCACTGTGCTCATAGTGATTCGATTCAGGTCTTTACAAAAATATTTAAAGTATATATTTAACCTCACAGCAATTTGATTGGTTATAATTCTTTTCAATTCAAAGTAAATCTTATCAGAACTGAATAGTGTATATTTATAAGTGAATGTTATTAGAATTCTGCTTAAAAAATGTATGCATGTGAACAGCCTTAATAAAAAACACTGAATGAAAGAGTGAGGGAAGGAAAGAGAAAAAGCAAAAATCCAGCAGTTTGAGTACTGCAGTAACAACAGAAACATGAGACTGGTGAGATAGTGAGGGTGGGAGACACCCAAAGACAGAACGGGAGGGCAGTGTGGTTTTGTACAGAGCTGATCTAAAACAGAAAGAGAGAGTGAGAGAGAGAGAGAGAGAGAGAGAGAGCGAGAGCATGGGCAATAGGCTTTACACACTTTCACTATGACAGCCCGCTTTACTGGAACATCACACACGTGTGCACACAGTCACCACCATACTCAGAGGAGAAAAAGAAAATTGTTCCCAGACTCATGCGTGCTCTTTTATTCTTGCTGCAGTTGTGAAACTCCTCCCTCTCCTTCAGATGTGACAGCCTCCAGCTCAAAACATGAACACCACAGATACTAAAAAAGACCCCCAACATTAAAGGATTAGTCTAACAAAATTTTAATTTACACAACATTTCCCTTCATCCAAATGTAGTTGATCAACCAAGACATGTTCAGTGTCTGAAGTTTGCTTCTTTAGTTTGGCACTCTGTAGTTTCAGCCATTGTGTGATATACCGTTACCTATTAAAACGGAAAAAGGTGCAGACAAAATTCAGACTTCAAGGTCGCTTCTACTGCTGTGCTCAGCAATGCAGTTACAAGGCAAGAGGAAAACTGTGTACATTTGATTTGTCACTGAACTATTCCCTTAAGAACACCTCTAACCATCATAATACACTCTCGAAAATGATGTGATAATTAACATGTCTTTTGTTTTCTCACTGTTTCAAAGTCCCAGGGAACACAGCATAAAATGTTTGCAATGTTTGTATGATACTGAAAATGAGTGTTATATTAAACATCCAGCAAAGTTTGAATGAAAAAATCAGGGTAGAATGAGGCTATGTCTTTAAAATCATTTATCAGACCTATCTCAGAACCGTCTGGCCGTAGTCCTAATATTCTAAAGAGCATGTTTGAGTGACATCCCTCAGTCCAACACTCTTAGCCTGCTATGCCACTGAAGCTGTAGAGGAACAAGTAAAACAGGCTGTACATGCAGGTAGTGTTGTAGACTGTCCCCTGCTGTGTCCATGACTCACTAAAGAACATTAGCTGGCTTTTATACGGCAAAGTTTTGAAGAAAGTAAGGTTCTCATTCACTTTGCAGCATTCAGGGAATGCTGGCATGGCTGGTTGAACAATTAGAAAGACTAACAAACAAATGAACAAAACCAACAGACAAGGACAGGTAGACAGATGTCAGCTTGGTTGTTAGCTTTCTCTCAAAGTTTCTCTGACTTGAACACAGAAAGACCGCAGAGGAGCAGTTTTTTTAAAGATATGTGGGTGGGACAAAGCCTTGTGATTGGTGTGGATGCTGCTTATGTAAGCACTACTCAAGATTAGGACTGGTCAGTTTACACTGAAAGAGGATTTGGGCAAAATCCATCTGCCATTTAGTGAACATTGAAAGAAAACATGGATTTAGGTCCCCTGTGGCGCCACAAGAGCAAACGTATCTCTAACACAAGTTGTGTAGTTACAGCACATATTTGTATTAAAATTCTGACTACACTATGCATTGGTTGTGTTAAACGAACACATACTGTCTTGCCCTTAACTTGTCCTTAACTACATGTTGTTGTGTGTTTTAACACAACCATTTTGAGAATGTATGATGTAAGAAGGTTCAAGAGTACAGTCATGTCCTTTTGTGCCTGGTCAGGTAGCGGGGTCACTATATTTTGAAAAAAGTTGCTATGTGGGCTTCCTTTGTTATGTCCAGATTTACAGTATTAGTTGGAGTTTGGTTTATGCTGATCTGCAACAGGATCAACGATGGTTTAGGAAAAAATCTAATTTACATAATTTTCCTCTCACCTCAAATGCACTCGATCAACAATGACATGTTTAGTGTCCAGAGTTTGCTTCTTCAGTTTTGCACTGGAGGTTAATGTAGCTGACCTGAATGAAAGCTTATCACAAAATTGTCATTGTGCAAACTGCATGCCTATATTTTCATCACTACAAACTGTGGTGAGTTGTAAAATAATCTCTAAAAGACTTGAATAGAATGGTTTCTGACTTTCTGACTGTATGACACACTGTTATCTGCAACTGTGATAAATGACAAAAGCTAAAAGCAGTAGCAGCATCTCAAAGCCTGAATTTTGTCTGTAGTTTTTCATCCATTGTCAAAAAATACATAACAGACATTAAGGAAATCTGTTTTTTTGCCAAACTACCACTTTCATCATGGTGAGGCTATGGGCTGCACGTGAATAGTTGGATGAAACCTTGACCTGGCCTGATCTGTAGTCCATGGTCTCACTAAATACACTGGCAGAGCTGACAACAACACAGATCTACATACCAGATAAGGCAAAAATCAAAGGAAGCAAACAGGAAAGGAAGTTTGATTCAGCCCTTTGGACACAGCTCTGGTATTTCTGAGCCAGACAGGCTGACCTGCTGCAGACAATCAAAACACCTCACTACAGGACTGTGTCCAAATGCCCTGCTGTCTACCCTGCACAAAATACCATTTTCAGTCCGTCTGGGATACAGAGACTGAAAAGTAAACAATGTGTTCTACATCCTCTCTTCTACAGAATACATAAGTGCACACACCCCACGCCAATCTAAATAGACACCAATAGCTCTGCATGTCAGAAATTCAATAATGGTTTATTGTTATTGTACCGATTTCCAGCTGTCTCACTGGTTTATATCTGCTTGAGTAAATATTAACATGCTGCCCTGGAAAATGTTCTGTTTGTCAGAAGAAGTGTTATGCTTAATATAGTAAACATTAACCCACACGCACTCACATGCACACCGCTCAGATAGTCATCTGGGTCCTGTCCCAGTTAATGCAAGAAAATGTAATGTAGTTAGATGTCATCAGGAGTTATTTACAGATGTTTTGACTGAAAAAAAAACATATATGTATTTTTATTTTTATATATATATTTATAAAAATATTTATATATATATATATTTATATATATATTTGATGTCCAAAAAAACACAAAACAAGTATCTTTACCTTTACAGTTAAAATATTAAATTCCAAGAAATTTTGCAGCATTTCTATTGGTCCATTCATCGTGACATTTTTACACAGTGTAGGACAGCTGCTGTTTTCAAATTATGCAGAAAAAATTTATACGTTTACATGTACATACACACACACACAAAAAACTGAAAAATGACAAAAATGGACACGAGAAGTCCTGGCAACAGCGATACACACACACACACACACACGCACATGCTTATAAGTATCTGTATAACCCCAATCATAACCTCAGTAACGAAAAAGAAATGATTTTGCCCTTTTAGGTTAAAAAACCTAAAAAAAAATTCATTTTGATAGAAAAATGTACACTTAAAAAAATGGCTGTAAAAATTTACAGGAAGTTACAGGCAGCATTATAACAGTAACTATACCTCTACAATAACACTGGACATGATTTTTTATAGCTTAAAAGTACAGAAAGAATAAAACTATAGTAAACCAGGCATATAATTACAACAAAGTATAGTAATAGCTGTAAAGGTCAGTTCAGTTGCCTATACATTGCTGTACACAGTGACAGGTGATGTTTACTCACTAACACTTCATTTACATTCAGGGCCTGATACCCAGAGAGCACGGGCAATTATTGTGGGGGCCACTCTTAACAGACACTGTAGTTACAGCACTACCCACAACAACACCAATTACATTCTTTGGGGAAGATGGAAAAATTACAGCCTTAGGCTGAATGAAAACAACTTGTGTCTCCATGACGGAGTTCTGCTGGCATGCAGAGGAAGTCCCTGCCTGGGTGTGTTTGTGTGGTCAGCTCACACAGACAGAGTGGTTCTCTGCCTGGCATGTGGACTGGAAGAGGTTTACGATGGATATACGGTAACTCATGTAACCCTTAGACGTCACAAGAACATCAGAATTATTTCTTACTCATAGCTCACTGAAACAAGCAAAAAGATTCAGCTGTAGATTCAAGTGCAGATTCAATATTTAAGTGTTTGTACATAGAAAAGGAGATTTTTATTATGATTTGAATTTTATGAAAAGTTATTGTAGAGTGTACAGTCTTGTTTAGAGGAAAGAAGTGTTTTTATGTTTAGTCAGAATAAAATGAAATTCATTACATAACAATGCAATTAATAAGCTAAGTCATTACGTAAATGCATTCAAATATAATATTTAATATAAAAAAGACTGTAGACTTCTAAGGGTTAATAGGGAATCCGTCGATGTAGAATGTAAATATAATTACGTAACAAACCATGTTATTAATTATGCAATTATATTAAAATAATTACATGATGCAAATTAAATGTATACCTGAACTAAAGATATCAGTACTATGGTTGATACCTATTATAGAATTTAAAACCCCTTAAATGGCACCAAGTCCAGGCTTCCACTCCTCAGTCCCATAACTAATAACTGAGTTTGTTTGTTTTGCTTTTTGTTATGTCATACTTTATTTTTCCTAGAAAAGACAAAAATTTGCTGCCCAACAAAGTAGTGGCACAGCGTCACCGACAGAACAGTGTCACCTGGGGCAGTGGGGTTTTGTGTCTTGCTCAAGGACACAGCCAGGAATATACAGTAATTCCTTGGATTTGAACCCATGACCTTCTTGTTGCTGGCTTACCTCTCCAACTTCTTTAACTATGCTACTGGCCACCACATTCGATATAGTTACTGCATAATAAGCCTCACACCGAGTCCTAACAGCAAGTGACACAAGCGAGTGACAATGA
This sequence comes from Piaractus mesopotamicus, assembly GCA_023558415.1. Classification (NCBI taxonomy): domain Eukaryota; kingdom Metazoa; phylum Chordata; class Actinopteri; order Characiformes; family Serrasalmidae; genus Piaractus; species Piaractus mesopotamicus. The sequence continues at coordinate 6,789 of JAILXH010050215.1, forward strand.
CAAAACCAAAATGCTCCCATTATAAACAATGAAGCTGTCTACACCAGAGAGATGCGGTGCGATTCACTGTTTTTGATGGACGCCCTGTTTCTATTTTTGGCGCATTGCGCTGCATTACTCTCCTATTCCACTTCTCCTGGATGAGGAGAAACTCTTCCATGAAGTGAAGAAAAAGGAACTCTCTACTACTCTTTCAATAAATATTCTAAAAGGCTGAACAGCATTTTGAAGGAAACAGTTCAGAAAGAATTTGGCAGTTGTAGCTAAATGAGTGTCGTTTGTTTTGTGTCACTAATTGATATGAATACTTAGCTAACTGGTCAATACTTCAGTGCAACTAGGATACATCTTAGCTGAAGTCTCAAGATATTTTCTGATAGGTCCGTAGTTTGTTTATGTTTTGACTTGACATGCACTTGATGCTTCCACTGTAGGCATCCTGAAAGCTTTGCGGCGCAATGCAATTCTACATTTAAATGCTTGCTTCACAGTGTTAGGGTGTAAAAAGCCTGGAAATATAAGGGGTTAACAACTGGAGAAGATGATTGTCTCACCATTGAGTGGCCAAGGATGAAGACTGGCAGGCTGGGGTAGCGTCCGGTGATGAGGTCAATGTGCTGCAGAGCATCTCTGATGTAAATCTGGAAGTTTTTAATATTCATCCTCTCCCCTTCACTCTGCCCATGCCCCACTGAGAGAGAGAGAGAGAGAGTGAGAGAGAGAGCATTAATCAAAATAATCAAAATAATTTCATTAAGAAAAGTGGAATTAAGAGGATGGAAAGGCACAAAGAATTTTTCTGCCAAAACACATGCACTTGCACACCCATACGCACTACAATAAGTGCAAGCGAGAAAAGAAACACGCTGGAAAGAACAAAGGAAAGAAAAAAAAGAGAGAGTGAAAGTGCAAGTGTGGGAGAAGTGAAAGAAATCAAGAGGAAAATTGCCCGTCTAATGGAACCTCCTATGATTTTCAATAGAAGTGATTACTCACAGTGAGAGACCAGACACAGTGTGTTCCAGAACTCACACACACACACACACACACTCACTCACACACACACACACACACCCACACACACACACACATTACTTCGGTGGAACGTGGTGCCGCTGTGAATCATTAGTTACCATGGCACTCTGACATCAAGTGACATTTTAAACATTCTGAGCACGTGCACTTGATATTTTCCTTCAATACGCTCTTTCACCCCTCTTTCTCTTTCCCCCTATCTTCTCTAACTCTTTCTTTCCTTGCTATTTCACCCCCCTCCTGCACTCTCCTCCTCTCTTTCTCTCTCTATCTCTCAAATCTTCATCTCCTTCTTATGCTTTCATTCTCTGTATATCTGGGAATTCATGTGTGTCTGTGCGTGTCTGGATGTGTGACAGCAGCAGGAGATAGCAGATATCTCGAAGTATTAGTCATGACAGCCACTTCAACTGGAGAGCAGCGTATAATCAGTCAAATACAGCTGTCTGATTGCTTTTCTTTCGTCTCTCTGCTCAAGAGATTCAGCCTCATATAGACCCATTAAAGCCCTTTACCCTCTATAGATGCTGCTCCATACTGAGGACATACTGCAGCGAAATTAAAGGAGTGGTTCGGCCAAATTTACAAATTTACCCAAATGTAGCCAATAAGCCAAGAAATGAGTAATGGAAAGTAATGGAAACTTACAGTCATCAAATAGCATTTTATATTTACCTTACTTTAAACAAAAGAATGAAAAACTTCAGGTTTTAAGATGGCTGCTACTGTTTTTATATATGTGCTATATATTTGTATAGCACATGATTTATAGATATCAGTATGTCGTACATTGCCAGAAACCACATATGCAAGGCTATCTGAGACTGCTCAAGTCCTCACTGTGTGAGGCAAGTGTGTAATGACTGAGGCACACGGCTTGTACAATGCTAATTGATGGATCAGCTTTTACCTCTAGTGCAAAACTAAAGAAGCAAACTTTGGACACTACACATTTCTTGGCTATTCAGTTAGATTTAATGCTGATCCACCCTACAGGATTCTTAAAATCCTAACAAATATTAAAAACATGACAGATCCCACACATGATTTACAGATTTTTATCTTTAGTCATCCCTCTGTCATCCAAGTCCCCACACTACAAGACTTGTCCAGAACAAAACACCACACATAGTCAGAATATGCTCACGAATCAGCAGCCCCATCAAAGGTCCCAACTCTCAAAACCTGAGATCTTGCACATCTTGAACATGATTAATGGTTATAATTCCAAATTGGGCTGCTCACAACTACACTGTGAGCTGATCACTGTGATAAGAATGAATTATACACAGCTCACTCCGCAGGATAATGATTTTAAGCCACAGATTAAAACCCCCAAAAACATCTGTTGATTAATAAATTGTTAAATATTTTATGTATTATTGCCCAAGAAACCACTAAAAAAAGCATAGTTCCACCCCAAAACCTCAACACTCATTAGGAATGAGAAGACCTTTAAATATGCAGGATCATGCCAATTGTAAACGCCTCTCAGCTGCCCTGTTTCCAAACCCCACCCCTTCCCGCAACCCTGCAGGCTGTCTCTGTTTGAAAAAAGATGAGACAGAGCAGAAACAAAAATAAGCCCCAACTAAAACTAATTAGAAAGGTTCTGTCTTTCAGTCACTAAAGCACCAGTCACTCGATTTCACTTGCTCAGTTTTGAGCCTTTATTATCTAAACTTGCCACAGTGCAGCATCAGTGAGCCAGAATTGCTGGTGGTTGAGCATTCTTGCTAGGCTAATGCTAACTTCTACCACACCTCATGTTTGACCCTGAGGAAACTGCCGTGGGGCATGAGGGCTAAGGAACTGGGAGGAGAAACAAGTTGCGTCTCTCCCTCTCAAGTGCTCAAGTGCTCAAGTTCTCTTAATGAGAACTAGCTGACGCTGGTTTGGCATCAGCAGTGTGCGCTCATGCCGCTTCCCACGGCTCTCGTCAGCGGCTGGGGCTCAGGCGTTGGCTTCATGATGCCTGTCACAGCTCTTGTCGGTACCTGGCACATCTTCTCATTAGCACATTTTAGTATATTGGACCGTGAAAGGTTCAAACTCATTTGAGCTACTACGTAACATGCAAATTCAGATGTACAGAGAAAGCCTGTTTTTCCAAAGGACAAAAGGAACTCTGTGCTGAAGAAACATATTTGATACAAATGTCAGCCATATAAGCAAAATAAGCCATCCAAGAGGAGTTAACCATTTAAAGAACACATTTTTGAGTAAATGGGGTCTTCCCGAGAATAGGACACCTTTTGTGATAGTCAGGAGGGGCAAATAGGCCTCAAAATTGAGCCAGTCATCCTGCAATGTGGCCCAGGCATGAGAGGAAAACTGTGTACATTTGAAAATATTTCTTTAAGAGGAGGCCACCCATTACCATTCTGTAGAGCGACAGCCTTTCCCAAACTGGTCTCTCTTTCCACTCTCACTATATTACAGAGTGTCACTCCATATGAAGTTAGACGCACAGCTGCAGAGGTAGGGGTGAAAGACTGTTCACTGTTTTTATACACAGGTGTCTTGGTCTCGGCTCTAATGATCTTGACTACAACACCGTTGTTGAGTTTGTCACTCACCATGATCGTGGGCGAACGCATACAAGCCGTGCTGATTTAGTGTGTGAGCAACGTCTGCATACATTCCACAGTGCTCTCCAGCTCCATGTGCAATAAACACCAGTGCCCTGAAACACACAAACACTCTACGGTCAGTCATGTAACACACATACATACACACGTAAACTCCCTGCTAATAAAATACTAAAAAGTTAGTAATATAACACTCGCACACATATGCTAATTCCCTTATAGAAAACTAGAACTGGCCCAAACATTCAAATGCTCGAGTATTTGTTCATTATGTTGGTATTTGTTTCATTATTTAGTATTCAGAAGATTCATCTTTTGCTTTAGACCACTCTTGTGGATTAGAGGCTTATTTAGCACTGCTTTAGACCAAACATTTGATTTTAAAACCTGGAGAAAATTAAAATTACCAGGGGCATCACTAGAGGTTCATAGATGGGGGCTAAGCCTGTAGTAGGGGGTCTGGGGGCATGGTCCCCCAGGAGAACTTTTTTAATGGCCCCAAAATGTCTGTTCATCATAAATGTTTAGTGTAGCAAGAGCCAGAAAATGTACAAAAAATTGGTCAAATTGGCACACAGTAGATCTGTCTCGTCGTAGTTTGTATTAAGCACAGAGCTAATATGACTTAAACACTACATCCATCTACTTAGAACAGACGCAGATCATGCAAAGGTGCTGAAGTCAAGCAATGCTGCCTCCTTTCTCTTGGATAAGCTGCAAAGTCCTAAATATGTTATTAACATACACAACCTATAGATCAGTTCAGTCTCAGCTGGTCAGAGAGTGTGATTTTGCTCTGCAGGCATGTTTAATAAGCTCATGTTTAATTTCATGGTCATATTGACAATTATTATATTTTCTCAGTTAAGCTCAATTAAAATCAACTTAATTCAACTTCAGTGAAACCTTAAACAATTCTCCCTCGCTTTTTAATGACTAACCTCTATCAGATCTACTCCCTCAGCCCTGTCAGCTTCCTTCAACTTCTGTCTCTCCCTCTTCCTGTGTTTAGTAATACATTATTTTTTATTAAACTTTATAATAACTCAAGGAAATAATAAAAGATCAATTAAAGTTTTTTTTTATTTGTTTTAACTGGTAAAAGTCTTCTCATCTAACTGGCCTTCAATTAAGCTGCTACCTCTTAATTTCCATCTACAGGTTGAGGATTTGAGGGATATAAAACTGTGTTATGATCAACACTATATGACCTTTTCACTGACATTAACGTACTGTAAACAACAACGCTGGTGTCATTGTTTCCAAATACTGAAGAGAAATAAAAAAACGAAGAATTTAAAGGGCTGTCATTATTTTTACCTCTTTTGCTCGTTCACATGCTCACACTCTGACTGTGAAGTGAAGTTAAAACAGTTGCTAGCCAGCTAATGTTAGCGTTAGCCTAACCTTTTTTTCTTTACCTCACATAAATCAAAGGTAACTAGCTAGCTAACAAGCCACCAAGTAAAAACCCGACAGCCAGCTATACTGACCACAATTCACCTTAAATCCATATTGTAGGAAGGTATCTTCACTCTGTAACTACTTACTGTTTCACTCTGTACATTATAGATTTTGAATAAGGTCTTGTGTTTATTTGAGTGAGCTTTTAGCCAAGATCTTGTCTTCAGCTTCAGCAGTGGCCCCTTTACATTGTGTTGCAGAGCAGTAAAAACAGAGACCCTCCCCCAGGTCTGATATGACTGGCTTACAACTCACGAGGTCTGATCTGATTGGCTTACGACTTACGAGGTTTGATATGATTAGCTTAAACTTATGAGGTCTCATATGATTGGATAAGCCGGGGTTTCCACTTTTCATGTTACATCGGTAAATCATTTTTGCATTGTAAACATTGCTACCCTGGATCCTATCACCACCACTGTAAAGAAATAGGAGTTGGCAAGTTTTCTTACAATGAACCATTTCACATCAACACACTCTGAATGAGGTTGTTTATGTCTCAAACATTGAATTATGTTGCAATTTTGAATAATCAGAGCACATAGCCATGCAATCCCCTTTAACAGTGGACATGATATTAGGCTATAAAAATTCATGTTATACTCTGGAATGGGGCTGAAAGATGAGTCATTTTTCAAAATCACAATTTGCAAGAGTTGTAGTTTTAATTACAGCCAAAATCATCAACAACACTGCTTTACCAAGTTTAACCTAATTACCTGTACACACTCATGCTCTGTGACAACACAGCTATACACAACTGGTGCACTACATTCAGCATTCAAGCTTCAAGCCAGAAAGAAGTGGATGCGCTGGTCTTCTTTGCCAAAAAAGCCCAAACGTCAGCCCTACCCAATCAGCATTAGCTAAAGGCTGAACACAGCCACAGTCCCCTCCTCACCCCAACTAATTTTAAAAGTCACCCCTTTTATTTCAATTATATAGAGAAATATTTATTAAAAATAGCCAATAAATAGTAACCAAATATGTATTCATTTGTTTGTCTGTAGTTTTGCTTGTTCAACACCATCCGGGTGAAGCTGAGCGCATCCTCAGGCCCTTGTTTAGCCGCCGTGGTGCTGAAAGATGGAGACAAGCAGATACAGCAGGCCTACCTTATGTTTGCCTACCGAAGTTGCTTTACTCAAGAACATGGAGCACTAAGTTAACAGTGGAATATGAATTTGGCTATCCATTCAGCTAAACTGACTCACATCACATCACTAAACAAAGCATTCAGAAGATTTATGTCTTTTACATCTGTGTCTCCTTACCGGACATAACAGTCCAGCACATCTGTCTCTCAGCATCTTTGGGACGTCCATTACAAAAAGGGACGCACAAATTTGTGACTTTTCATAAATCAAAATTGGGATACATTTATTGAAATACATACTTAAAGTTATGTGTATTTATGAAACGTAAATATTTGTGGTTTTAAGGGTGGCATTATGAACACGTATTCAAGCACTCATTCAATTGACCTCATCACACCAGTGGCCTGATTGAGAGATACTGAACATTCAATAATGAAATGCAGGCACATGCATCTCTCTTTCTCTGTTTCTCTTTCTCTCTCTCTCTCTCTCTCTCTCTCACACACACACACACACTAACACATACATACGCTCAGTAATGTACACTCACAGACTCATATATATACTATAACAGCCTAACAGACATATCATATATTCAGCAGTGTAGCATTAACAAAGACAGCAACGCTCATAAGAGTGAAATATATTTACAGATATAACACACACTCACACAGGATAATTAAGTGGGTCGTGTTGGTCATTTTGTTTTCATTCTTGGTGTCTAATGGCAGCCAGACAAGAATTTCTCTACCAAACATGGGTGTTTGTCCAACCGTCTGTTCTGTAGCAGATCCAGCACTGCCTCTCTCTCTCTCTCTCTCTCTCTCTCTC
>JAILXH010050266.1:5085-15139 GCA_023558415.1 Piaractus mesopotamicus
TGCGCACGATGATAGACATGAATCATGGATCTTCAGATTTGCCATATGCTGTTCTACTTAATTCAATTCAGTTTTGTTTGTGTAGCAACAGAGATTGTCCCAGAGTATCTTTACCAGAAGTGAGCAAGCCGAGGGCAATAGTAGCAGATCGCTTTCTAAAAGCATGAGGAAACACTGATAGGAACCAAGACTCAAAAGAAAAATGTTTCCCAACAGCACTGAGAAGAACTATGACTCAAAAGTAGATAGTCCCTAAAAGTATATGGAAGAACCGCTGATAGGAATCGCTCAAAAGGAAAATGCTTCCCAAAGAACATGAGGAGGAAACACTAAGAGGAACCAAGACTCAGAATGAAAAACCTTCAAAGTGAATGAAGGAGGAGCACTGAGAGGGACCTAGAGTATAAAGGAAAAACTTCCAAAGAGCATGAAGAAGGAACAGTGAGAGGAACCAAAATTCAAAAAGCACAAATTTGCTAAGAGCATGAGGAAGAAACTGAGAAGACTCAAAAGCAAAAACCCCTGAAAAATACCACTGAGAGGAACCAACACTCAAAAGGAGAAACATTTGGAGGAATCAAGAAGCAAAAGGAAAAACTGTAGGCGTGTTAGGAGGGACTACTGAGAGGAACCAACACCAAAAAACACTTTAGTGGCTTTGCAACAGAGAAATGATTTACAACAATCACTTCTGGCAGTGTCTGACATTAAGAACCCAAAATCTCTATTGGTGCCCTTTAGAATAGATTAGACACACATTAAAGGCCACCACTAGGAGAAGAGCATTGGATGATTCAGCTGCAAGTGGGTTGGCTTGAAGGAAGAACCAAGCAGAATGCCAGTTCCCTGAATAATAGGCTGATGGTCAGAGAATCTTTCCCGTATAATCCGATACGCATCTGGGATAACTTTGGCCTCAAAATATGGGCGTAATCTTGTAGTAAACTTATAAGACTACTGTTAAAACACACTTTATAGCAGGCTTATGTGCATCTCTTATAAAAGTCAGATTCCTTTTGACATAGTGTCTCTGTCAGACTACTTTCCAGGGGCCCAACGTTTTTCTGCTAAAATGATTGTCAGAGTAAGTGCTTCAGCAGAACTAAAACAATTTGGCAAGGCTCTTGCTTCTCTCGGATATCTGAATGTTCTTAATGCGGTAAAGATGTTCCACGCACTCGATGTCCCAGAGCTTTCAGGCTTTGAGGAGCACTCAGAGCGACAGTGCTAAATGAGATAGAGAGAAGATGCTTTTATAGCAATATTAGTTCAGATGAGAAATCGGCCCATCTGCGGGGCCTTACCTGGCCTCAACCGTGTCAAATGAGAATTCCTAATTCCTAATCTTTGTCACCTGCAGGATCATAAGAGTGGCTGAATGGCAGTTTGAGAATGATAATTCTGACCTTCTCAGAGGACAAGAGACATGATATTTAATTTCTGACATGTCAGATTTTGTCAGCGACCCTTAAGTGTTAAAGAGTCTCTTACAGCATGTAATGATTTTCTGTATCTCTCTTCAATCTCTTCACCAGGACCTTTGGAAGAAGTGTTGAGCAATAATCAGAGTTGAGATGCTTTAGAGATCAAGAAAACATACACACACTACATCTCTTTAGCTGTGTTTGAGCTGCAATCATCTTCTTTGGGAAGGTAGTGTAACTAAAGCATTTCTTGGACAAGATTAGTTTTAATGTTCCAGTTCATCTTATGGTACCGCTACACTCCGTGTTGTTGTTGTTATTGAGTGTGATCTCTGTCATGTTGTATCTGGACAATCTGGGCTCTGAAATCAAATATATCACCGTCGTTGTCCATATCTCCAAAGCAGCATCGCTAGCCTGCTCACAACATTTTCCTTTCAATGTTACATTTACACTTTTCATGACTTATTTGGGTCTTTAATTATGAAGCAAGCATTTTTACATGGTGTAGAAAATGAATTTGCCTGTGCAATCCCTCACTAAAGAACCTTCTCTGGTAGAATCCAGCTTGAAGAGGACAGTCAGATTCTTATAAGTGCTTCATGGGAAACTGTAGCAAGCCAAAGTTGTGCAAAAGGTGTGCTACAACTAGCTTGGCCCTTTGTGCCTATATTACCCTCAGCTAATTGAAAGGTGTTCCACCAAAGTGTGTGAAACCTTCGCCATTTACATGACAAAAGTGCAGCATCCACCAATTAAGTGCTGACCGAGCGGATTGGGATTTCTTAAGCAAACAGTCAGGAGCACAAAGCAGGGCTAAAGCCACCGCCTGTCACCAGGCTCAGAGTAATTGGGAGCAGACTGGGCCAAAAAGCTCCACACCCCGAAAACTAACGGGCATCCGGGCCTCCCACATAGAGCTGCTTCCCGTCCCCAATTACTGTAAACCCCAAACCTTCAATACCCCACACAGAATGGCAGCACCTGGTTGGCTGTTGTCCTCTTGTTTTGCTTGATCTTTAGCTCTTGTTTGCTGGTGCTGGAGGTTCAGTTGGTGCTGCGTTCATTGTGAGGAGTTTGTTCTCTCTGCATGTAAAAGCGCTGCGTGGCAGCATGTCTGAGCGACATTGATGGTGGTCTTTAGCCTGTTCAAAGCCCGCTTACACACAGTGTGTCATCATTGTCCCAGATTGCAGTAGGGAGAGGGTTATGGATATGAATAGCTTTTGCTCTGGGTTAATAGTGAGGTATTAGAGCCATTCAAGCTAATAAACAAAGAACAGGCTGGAGCAGCTATTTGAATGGTGGGCTTTATTTAATACCGCTTGTGTTAGGCCGGCCACTTTTAGCAGACAAAGCAATTAAGAGCAGTTCGAGGCATTGACTACCAATTAGATCCATGAGCTTGAAGAGAATTCACTTGGGCAGAATTTCTGTAACACGTTTGTGTTTTCTGTTTCGTCCCGTGCTTTTTGTCGTTGATCACTTTTTAAAAAAGCTAAAAAACAGTAGTTTTTAGACTTTACTTGAAGGCTCCCTACATAGGCACATCACAACACATGCATAGGGACTACATATTGAAAAAGCAATAATTAAGCTTTTATGATACACGTTTTATTACATAAATGTTTTTCCCATTATAGTTAGGGAGCATCATTTCCTAGTTAAGGAAAGTAATGGCTGAAGTAGTTATAGTACCGTGTTGCCATTCAGAGAAATATTGTGACATTTTTCCTAGACATTTTCCAGTAATTTTTTCGTTTTAGGACATTTTTCTTAGGACCGTCAGAGTGTATGGTGCTCTTCACTCGGTGTTAACTAATAAGCGCTTCATAACAGTGTTATTATACTTTAATGTTTTGGTTTAAGAGCCTTTGCATCAATACAGTGCTACTTACTTCATAAAATATCTTGTTATCCTGTAGATGTTGCTTGTTAAATGTTATCCAGTGCTTATACATGTGTCATGAATCCTTCCAAGAATGTGTTACTGAATTTTATTTGTACTATCATCACATGTTGCACAAAAGCAAGTCTACTTGAGATTACTTAACCCCTTAAATGGCCCGAACCTGCTGGTTGGCCCAAACTTTTATTATACACTTCTATAACTTACGAATAGCGCAAACAGTTTGCACTGAATTCCCTGTAGTTACCAAATAATAAGCCTTAGTGTGTAATAAGCCTGGGATTGTAAAGGGTTAACAGCTGAAGTATGTTCATAACACATGCATAAGCACTATGTATTGAAAAAGCAATACTTAAGCATGTATGATGGATGTTTTAGTATGTAAAGTGATATTTGTCGTACATATTTACCTACTTTTACCTACAGTTTTAGGCCATTTTTTCATAGAACTGGTGCAATATATGGTGTTCTTAACTAGATGTTGACTAATTAAGTACCTTTGCGTTTCTACTGTTATTTACTTCATATAATATCTTATCCTATGAATACTGACCTAAGCTGTCCATAAATGCTCAAGTGTTCTTAAATGTCATTCAGTGCTTAAGCATGTGGTATTGAGTTAGTGTTACTGAATTTTGTCTGTAATGACATATAGTGGCATGGTTGGTATAGCATAGTGGGTTACACCGTCAACCCATGTAGTGGACAAGCATTCAATTCCCTGCATGTAGCAACATGCTATACTAGTAGGAGTCCTTGGGCAAGACTCCTAACATTGCAGTCACCTAGCATATAAGATAAAAGCAACTGCCTAGTGCGTAAATGTAAATCAGGCAAGTAAGTCTATTTGAGATTACTTAACAACTAAGGTAAGCATGTAATGCCTGCTTTTTGGATGCTTATTAATTAGGTATAAACCCCCATTACTTCATTATTACAGCTATTAGTCTCATACCTCCAATGCAAAACTATAGAAAAAGAACTTCACACACCAAACATGTCTTGGCTGGAATGAGGAAAAAATGACATTGATTATTCTGTCAAGCTTTCCTATAAAACCTGTACCTGTCTATTTTTCCACTTCGCTCGGGGAACAAATGAAAGTGAGGGGTTGAAATTTTAAGCTAATCAAAATTGGGGTTTCTGTATCTGGCTAGGCTCCAGACCTTAATCAGCCTTGTGACTTCAAAGGATCCGCCAACACACACACACACACACACACACACACACATTGCAATACTTTCCACTCGCAGTCCGTCCCCCCACGCCTCCAGAGCAGAGCGCCGTAGACCGAGGGAGGGCAAGCGAGAGAGAATGAGAGCGATCCGTCTTCATGCTGAGGCAAGTTTTATTTGACCACTCCGGCCGAGGCTTTGTCATTTTAAGAAATGAGCAATAACTCCCTTTGCTGCACGCCGAAAAAAAGTCCTCCTTTGATCCTAAATTAGAAAACATTATCCCTTTAATGGAGCAATTTTTAAAAAGTGCCCTCAGTAATTACTTAATGACACAAGGTGGGCCAAGGCCTATCGCATTTGCCGCACGCAGTTCGCCCCGTCCTCTGAGCGCCTGAAAATCAAAAACAATTGATGTAATTGGGCCAACCCATATAGCGGTGTGTACTTTAGATATAATTTCTGCTCTCATTCCACGAGCTGCCTTCTTTAATGGCACTCCTCCGCAGTAAGTTATCCGTTTTTAGTTCGGCTGATCTCAGGTTGTCGCAGGTGCCGTGTGGAGTTGAAAGGTGAGCGTACAGAGAGGATTCTGTAAGGGAGTAATTGCCGCACTCTCAGCTCCAGAGATGTCAGCTGCTTTATGTTTCAATGCAGAGGCGTTCTCTGCACCGTAACATGTGATGACCGCTAAACGTACAGTTATTGTCTCTTTTTACTCACGATTCATGTACTAATGTGAGGAGGGGATAGAATTATAATGCAGTGGTCGAACAAGTGGATCATGTAATTTTAAATTGTATTGTATACTATTTATGTTATCCTCAAGCCATCAGATGACACAAAATGTACTAAATCAAATGTCTTATTATGTTATCTGCACTTCAGTTTGCTTACTGCACCTTGTATCCCAATTTCTATTTATTTATTTATTTATTTATTTTTTCAAAATATGAAAATTCCAGTTGCAATTTCACGTTGAACGGACAAATAGAAATGGTCCACAATTACTTGGAAAAAAAACAAAAACTTATTACATGCACTGTAATACGCACTTTAAATACAACTATTATTTCTACTGTTAGCTAGAACGTGCTTTAGAGTTTTGTCATACGTTTACATTTGCATGCGTACATACACACCTACGTATTCATCCGAATAGGCGATGTTAATTTATTGACCATGTTTACAGTCTCAAATATGTTATTGTTATATTGTAATTTTTTTTTTTTTTTACTTTTTTTTTTTTTTTTGACTGTGTTAGATTTCCAGCTTATTTTGTCTCTCGGTGCTCCAGTTGTGAAAAACCCTATATATTAAGAAGCATATCATAACACCCGTAGCTTGACCTGTTGCAACTATTTTCATACCCGAGGAAAGTTTTCTGAACTGGTTGGTGAAGTGAACAGGGCGCATATGAGCAGCGCCTGTTGAAAGAAGATTGGCTGCTGTCGTATGAAGTCAGGAGATTGCAGGTCGTTTGTATGGAGATAAGGCTTTTCTTAATCCATAGTTCTGTGCAAGCCAAATCAAAAGCAGTGGTTTTACCAGAAGCTGCACAGATAAGACACACATATACACATTTTAATTCCCAAAGGCATTGCTCTGAGCCCTGAGTTGACCCTGGCTGGTCCAGGCCAGCTTGGAGCAGCCCCCCTCCTGCAGGGAAATGCGTGTGTGTTGTCTTTAACCCTGGATATTATTGTTATTCTCATTTCTTGTAACAACAGTAAAGGGGATTATGGGTTGATGTCCTGGGGGAAACCGTCCACTTGTGTGTTCCTACAGCTGTCCTCTCATCACTGTGGACACTGAGAAACGGACACCAGGTCAGAGAAGGCGAATACTATACGCCTATGTAACCCTTAAAATTCTTCATTCTGCTACACTAATTACGGAAAATATTTTCAAAATTCAGAACAAACTCGCCCAAAAACTGAAAAAAAGCTGACCATCACAGCTTATAGAAAGTAAACTTACTAAAATTACTATAGTGTATGAGCTGCAGTATGTTTGTACTTGACAACAGAGAACACTGGTCATCCAAGACAGAGAACTGAATCATTTTTTAGTCATGTTTCACACTTTGGCTTTATGAATTTTTTTTTGCTGCTTCAAAAACTGGCCACAGATGACATGGTATCTTAACTGATACCAACTGATGCCTTTCCTTTTCTCCTCATGCTGTTGTGCTGTATTCTATGTGTTAAGCAGAATGTTGTGTTTAAAGTGGTATTAAACTTGTAATACAGAAGTCCTGGATGTTGTACCCCTCCTCGATACTCAGCATGAACATAAATCGTTGGTCTAAAGTCCCTCGTAGAAACCCTGAAATGGTTCCACATGGCTGACATTTTTACTGTTGATCTGCTGCTGCTCAGGTTGTTTGAACAAGTCTGTGCTGACCAGTGCATGAAAACAAAAGGAACAAACAGCGTTTATAATCACTGTTTCTCAATTATTGCTAGTTTAAAATTTTGACAATTTGAGGTCAAAGCTTTTTGTTCTCTTTTGAAAACCGAAAGTACTTTTTTTTTTTTTTACCATTTTTGGTGGGCAAAATGTAGATGCATCCCTAAATAACATGGTAAGAAATTGCTTAGGTTATTGTGTTTTATTTACATGTTTACGTGACTATTTTTTTCAGTGGTGCAAAATATGAACACATGGCAAAAATGTAAATATTCTTTTCTTTCTGCAAAACAAGGCACGACTTTTAATCTCATTCAAATGAAAGTCATGTATCCAGTCTCCTACTTACAAACACAAATCCGAGCTTTTGACAAAATTTCTCCCATTGTTGAGCTACAAGTGAGAAATGATATAAATAATTATCAAATGATGACAAGCTTTTGTTGTCGCCAGCCATAACTACAGCTTCATACACTGCGACAATACTCGGGAATTGCTGATTATTGCCAAAGATGACAGCCTTTGACCCAGACTGGAATGTGACTGCTGCTAAAATCCACCTATAGGAGGACAGCATGGGTAGATGTACAACTCATGCCATCTGTAAGTGAGCGAAGCTAATGGATGACCCAGTTAGAATATGATCATTTTCTTCTGTTGCAAAGTAATGGTCAGAGAATCCTTACTGGACTATCTAGCATGCAGCACAATCAACATAAACAATAGCGCACCTCCAGGCCCTTAAATGTGGCCCCTTGTACAGTAAACTTACAAGACTTACATTACTGCCCAGCTTATACAGTTTACAGCATGCTTTAGTTGAAACCAGTCGAGAATGAGCATGAAAACAAAAGGTGGGTTCTTGGACGAACCTGTAGGGGGAAGTGAGAGGGCGCTTTGTTTTTGCAGGTAGAGGATCACTCAGCGGCGGCCAGTTTCACACACTCGGCCTGGGCCAGATGGAGGACAGAACCCTGAAAAAGCTCTGAAAGAGATGGGATAATCCAGAGTTTCTCACGGTGCTTAGCACATCCTCAAACCAGAGGGAACAAAGCCAGACACAGGACAGTGACGCAAAGCAGGAAGCAGAACCTGCCTTCAGACTGAAATGCAGCGTTTAGTCTCATTCAGATCTTCTGAGTCATTCATTGATTCACTGATTCATTGATTCATTCTTATTCAGACAGTGTCTTCCTGTAGAATGGAAGGTAACGATATTCTCAAAAGTGTACAGTTGGCTCTCGCTGGTTTGGATGGCCGTCCCTCCTGCCAGTCACTTAGCATGATGCTAGCCAATGCAGGTTTGTTTTAGCTGATGTAACAGAATTGGCAGTTAGCATTTTCTTCCGAGTGTGCTCAAATTGTGATTTGTTAGCTGCAGTTGGAAAAGCTTTGAGCTTCACGTCTCGGCAGAACATGCTAACCTTCACTGCTTAAGCCTGGGAGAGCATCGGGGGGGAGGTCTAGCCCGCAGGTGGATCTGGACATGACTAAATTGATGGCAAAAACTTGGGTAAAAGCCAAAAAAACTGGAGATTCAGTCCATTCTCCAGGTAGAAGAGGAGATTCAGAGTGAAATTCAAATATAAGTGCAATTCATTACATAACTGTAAATCACTACATTGAAATAGCAAAATAGGCAATAACTCAACATCTAAAGACTAAAAACGTTTTTTTATTCGTTCAGTAATACATCACTGTTAGTGTTTTGATCAAAACAGATTTATGATCTAGCATCACAGCTCCAGCCACTGAAACAATCCCGAAAGCTGGAGAAAAGATCTTTCATCTTTTTCGCACCACCGGAAACTCCCATCGCTCGTGACTCATGGGGGGTTTCCTGCTTTTTCCGCGAGCGTCCATTAATCACAATCAGTCGATGTTTCCTTAAAGCTAACAGAACAAAGCGCTTTCTCTCTGCAGTGGTTTATCATTTGCTAGGGGACCATCAACTCAGACCAACAGAAAGAAGCCTGACTGTGTGCGTTAAAAAATCCTACCAGACGAAGTGTTTGTCAACGCCTGGTCTGAGCGTGGTGGCGAATCAGACGTGAACAGGCCTGGCTGATTTCCTTAACGTCGCTGCGATGTGGCTGTAAAGAAGACGTCAGGTTCAGATGAGACGTGATAATAACAGGCCGCCTCACCTGCGCTGACAAACAAGAGCCAGCAAACACGCATTACAAGCTATGACTCAGGGGAGAAACTTGCGCAATCTGCGCCGCAGCAGCTGGTGGATTAGCTTGTGTGTCTGGAGCGCAATTCGGGTCACGGTTAGTCACTGCGGTCCGGCCTGCGATACACACCCTACTTCCCAAATCCAGACTTGCTCAGCTTAATGCAGATTCTAAAACTACAGTTGGAGTCTGAACTTGTTTTGTAGTAGTGTGTTTAGAATGCGTTTGGGCAATTGGCTAAAATTTTCTGATAATATATTTTTCCATTTCTAGATTTGTCATTTTCTAATGCTTGGTTTTAACTTTGTACACACTATGTGGGCCCAAACTTTATGTCCTCACTCTCATAACTGCACTTACATACTAGTAACTGAACAGTTTGTAGTAATTACTGAGTAATAAGCCTTGAATAAGCCTTTAAACTCCTGTTTAAAGGCCTGAACAGTATTTTTAACTTTTTTTATTATGGTGTAATATAGAAAAATGCAAGCTAATCCTAAATCAAGGAACAGAACAGCATAATGACTGTATAGAAAATACTGGTAAGACTTATAAAAGCAGGCCCTTATAGGCCTATTCACCATTTACTTAGTGACGTATAAACAACTAAAGCAGTGCTTTTCACAAGTGTATTGAATTTTGGTTAAATAAAGTTTGTAATATATTTTTTACAAAAGTCAAAACTTTATAATAATCATCCATTAATTGATTTAAAAAATATGTACCAACCACATAATGATAATTAACTCAGCATTAAGGAAAAGTTAATGCATCACAAAATTAGCAACACATTTGAATTGATTTTGTAACTAAATGCTTAATATTTCCAATTTTATTTATGAATTATGAGTATGAATATAAATAAATCGTTATTAACAAACTATAATTAATGATTGGGCTTTGATTTTCCTGACGTAAATTGCAAATAGTTCAAATAATAGCACTTACTACTGCATG
>JAILXH010050266.1:17111-29735 GCA_023558415.1 Piaractus mesopotamicus
ATTCCCAAATAAATGGTTTTAAATAATGTGCTTAGGTGCTTTATTGCTTCTTTTAGGTGCTATACATATTTATACATATGGCACATATTAGTATTACAAATAGGCACTTACTACATATTAAACATATGGCACATATTATAGTATATACATAACCACCTATTTGTACTAGTAATATGTCCCATATGTGTGAGATTGTATCGTTATATATCATAATTTATGGGACACATTCTTAGAATATTTTATTATATTATTATAACATTATTATTACACTGTAATACATAGTTGCTAATATATAATATATATGAAATATGATCCCACAACCTGGCGTGGGATGTATGTGCGTGTGTGTGTGTGATTAACCACCAGACCCAAATAAGTGTGTCGCTGCATGCCTGCGCCAGCTAACCGTGACGACGACCTGAGCGCAGGCCCCTCCCATCACCTGAACTATAGCAAAAGGTCACAAAAAATGAGATGGAGATAGAAAGAGGGGAAGAGAGCGAGGGATTGTCAGGCGAAGAAAGAGAGGGAGAAGGAGGACAAGAGGGGGGTCAACGCCGAGGGGTGGAAAATGAATTTGGCCGCTCTATTAAAGGAAATAGCCTTGCCTTTGTACAGGTTTTTTGGGGGCCCATGAGGCCTGGGCTGTTTTTCATTTCATGTTTTGTCTGGCTACAAACCCGAATTCAAGTGTTTGTTGAATGGGACCAGAGCACTCTTCTCTTCCCCTCTCCTCTCATCTCTCCTTCTGCCTCTCTCTCGCCCGCTCGCTGCCTTTGATGCCAGTTTTTCCCTTGGAGGAGTGTGTCCATACACTTGCAGATGTGTCTGTCCCTCTCTTGGCTGCCGGGTTTAGGTGTGTTTGGGCCAAATGAAACATAGCACACTGGCTGTGTGTGTGTGTGTGTGTGTGAGTGTGGAGCTGATGTTAATTGCTCAGCCGTGTTTCATGTGATCTCTTCCTAATCTGTCTGCCCTGTGGGATCTGGGGGAAATTGGGCAAATTCTGCTGCTGCAAAAGATACACACTCATCCTCTCAGTACACAATACACACATGAGGGGGATGGTGTGTGTGTGAGTCAGTGAAAGGATGTGTGTGTCTGTGTCTGTGGCAAACAGATGAGATACTGTGCATCTGTATGTCTGTGTCTGTATCTGTATGTGTGTCTGTTAGATTGCTGGGGTGAGCAATGTAGTGAGACACCCTATACACCTGTGTGCAAAAGTTTGAACACCCCCGGTCATAGGGCACGTTTTGTTGATTTTCTAATTGATAATGAACTCATTCTCTACAGAGGGGCTTAATTGTGGTATTTGTCTGCAAATTTTAGTACACCATTTCTATTTATTTGCTAAGTTCAACATTACAAATAATAATAAAACAGCAAATAAAATGTGCTAGAACACGTGTCCAAGCCACATTTTGTGTGTTATTTTTTTACCTCAAATAAATTTAAACAGCATATACGTAGTATTAAAAGGTGCAGAAGTGTGGTCTCTGTAGAGGAGGTGTAACATTTTTCAATAAATCAATAACACGTTATTTGAGCAGGGGTGCCCAGACGTGTTCAGAAAGGTGAGTTGGGACAAACTGAATAAAAATCTTGTAATTTTTCAGCTTTGTTATCAAATAATAAAAAAACAGCATTCAGAAGTTGAATTATTAATGAAAGTAAGCCAGGAATAGACACTTTTAATTTCAAATGGGAAAGTTGAGTAATGTCATATTGGTTTAAATTTGCTCAGATTTGCTTGGTTTGGGCCATATTAACCTGAACTGGGCCATGTTAGCTTGAATTAGACCATATTGAGCAATTTTAGCTTGAATTGGGCCATAACAGATTAAATGGGCCATTTTGACTTGAATTGGGCCTTATTGGCTTAAAGTGTGCAGTTTCGGCTTGATTTGCACTATATTCACTTGATTTGGCTATATCGGCTTGGATTGGGCCGTATCAGCTTAATTTGGGCCATACCAGCTTAAATCAGGCCATATTAGCTTCACTAGCACTAGACTGGCTTGAATTGGGCCTTACTGGCTTAAAGTGAGCCATTTTGGCTTGATTTGCACTATATTGGCTTGATTTGGGCCTTAACAGCTTAAATTGGGCCATATTGGCTTGCACGGTATTTGCTTGATTTGGGCCGTAACAGCTTGAATCAGGCCATATTGGCTTGATTTGCACAATATTTGCTTTATTTGGGCCATAACAGCTTGAATTGGGCCATATTGGCTTGATTAGGGCCATATTGACTTGAATCGGGCCATATTGACTTGATTAGGGCCATACTAACTTCATTCAGGGAACCTAGAATACAATTAAATATTCCTTCATGTGCAAGAGCAAAAGCTTTTTCCACAGAATATGGTGCAGCATTTACCCACATATATTTTTGCCTGGAGTTACTTGTACGTTTTGTTTTATAGTATGTAAAATGTGCTGGAATCGTTCTATTATTTCTAGTATGCAGTCAGTAAAATGACTTGATATGGAGACACAGTGTTAGTAATTCCATTACTCCACCTCCCCATATAAAACTAATCATGTCCGAATAGCTCTATAGATAGACATAAATGCCCCACATTTTCATTCCTCTCCTGATTTTCAGATATTTAAAACATCTCTTTTTCCAGAGTGAAGGCGTTGTTCGCCTTAATCAGGGGAGTGCATAAACCCGTCTGCATGTTACAGAAATTACTGTTCCCCTGGCTGCAGCAGCCCTGGACATGATTCCCCCCGCATGGCTGCCATCCAAGTCCGTGATTAAAGAGCATATGAGGTCTGATTAATATGATCATCTTCATGGCGAAGATATTTGGATAATAAACGCCTGTTTACGGTGCCAATTCCTGAGCGATCGTTTGGTCGCCTCATAGTCCTGAGCACTTGAGCGTTTTTAATTTGAGATTTTAATACTAGCCGTTATGTTGCCAAGCGTAAGATTGATTGGGTGCTGATAAAGGGTTAGGGTGGCAGAGAGAGGGGGGGGGTGATCACTGCTGGGGAATAACAGAGATAAATAGCACTGGAAGCATTAACCCTTGAAAGTCGCAGTGATTGCTAGAAATTGCAAAAGCATGGTGCAGCTGTATTGGGGCTGTCAAATGATTACAGTAATTAATCATGTATGTGATTAATTGGATTGTTTGGTCTGACTGATCTGTCTCACTTGCTTAAATTTAATCCTAATAAAAGATTTGTTTTCCATTTAAAAGCTGTGCATATTGTTATAGCTATATGAGTGGCCAAAAAGCTTCATCAGCATGTATTTATCCCTTTCAATAGTTCAATAGAACATGAAAATCACGATTTTCATAGATTGAAGCGTTTCCAGTTTTCATTACTGATGCCCAGTGAGAGCAACAGTGTCTGCACATTCCAACCAATGACTGTATGTAACATATATATTATGTATACATGCAATAGTTCAACTCCCATGACTGTAGCCCCCATCTGTTCCTCCTGATATATCCATAGGTCTCCCATGAGCACTGATGAAGGTGTTGGAGGTATTGCTATATTAAATATCACCGTTATATATATTGCTTTATAAAGACATTTAAAGCAGTTATAGAGTCTATCATAGCAACATACAGTACGTTCAGCTGGGCTTCAGCCTGAACTACTGTGAATGGTTTGAAGGCTCAAACTTGGGCAGCGTTGAAATATGCGCTTCATCATTTATTACATGTATCATTAACAAGTTATTAATGTGTTAACCTTGACTGCTGTGAATTTATATGATTTGTTTCAGAGATTTTTTTTGTGAAAAGTGCAGATTCTTAACTTGTAATTGTTTTTTGTGAGTAGAAGAGATGTATTATTACTTGAATTTATTGAAGTTGTTTTGTGTAGATAATACCATTCTTTATGGTTTTGAAATCAAAACCAACTCAAACCTGACAATGCAGAACACAAATGCAACACAATGCATTATGCAACTAACTGTGTTACTGTGTAACTATGTAATTGTGTTATTACATTCAAACTAAATAATATCCATTGACTGCATGGCAAAAATAACAAGTAAGCAGTAGGTCTAGCATCCAGTAAGCGTAGTCCTCCAAGAGCTAAACAAACGTTTTCTGCTTTTGTTCCTGTGACCCTGAAAAGAACAGGGCTTTAATGCAGCACTTGTTTTGTGAATTTCAATTCCGCTACAAGTCAGATGTGCAATCAGAGCTCTGTATGTGTGAGAGAGGCCTAAGGCGTTACTTTGACATTTTTCCGAGATGACGAGGTCGAAGCTTGTCAGCCTGTTTAGCGAAGGCCCTCTCTGCACCACACACACTTTTATTAATACAAACGATAAAGGCCTTTATGTGTGTGTGTGTGTGTGTGTGTTAACACACGTCTCCGTGCCAGTTGCCTGCAGAGCTGAAAGGATGTGTCTTGTAGCTGCTTGTACCAGGAAAGGTCACCCAAGGCTGTAGATAAGGTACAGCAGAATAACTAAACTGCCTCTTGTCATAGGATAGCATGTGTCTCCCAAGGGTGGGCGATATTTCCAAAATAGAATATCATGATTCTTGAGGACGTTGTTGTGATACACGATGCTTGTCGTGATATTTAGTTTTATGTATCGATTGCAATGACGTTACAGAGTGTTTTGATGGAAAACGCTCCATTTTAGAGAAACTGTCGGAATTGTTCACAGTGGTGGTGATAGGAACCAGGTGTGTGGTTTTAAAGGCCCCCTCACAGAATGTTATGAGGTGAAATGGGTTATGAATACACCGTCTGATGCCTGAGATCATAATCGGATTTCTGCAGTTATCTGATTATTCAAATGGTCATGTAAACGGCATACTCTGATTTCTTAGATTGGAGTAAGGTCTGGAAATCCGATTGAAATCTGATGAAGGGAGCCGGATTTTAGCTCAGTAATCAGATTTCTCAGTGCATGTAAACTCTTACTCTGATTTCTTTCGGATTTCTCAGTGCAAAACAAGACTGCTGTGCCAGACATAAGCGAGATGGCAGCAAAACACTTTTGGAGTGACACTGAAACCGACTACTTTCTCAGAGAAATGAAGAATTTAAATATTATTCATCTTCTAGATGATGTATGCCATGGCATGAAGTTTGAGTTTTACATTACGTTCATGTCACGTCTTCTCCTGTGAGTTTATTGGCTGGTTGCCAACTTGAAATCTGCTTACTGTCTGAATCATGTAGACCCGGAGTTTTCACATTATCTGATTGCTCAAGTGCATGTAAACGTGTTTTACGATAGTTTTGAGATAAAATTTATTTTTTAAAGATCCAGTGTCGTCGTGCAGGGTGTTATACGGCAAAATAGTTCCCAAAGATCATCAACATTTCATATAAAACTCGGTAGACACCTGTAGGTTCACTGTTCAGAAAAATGGCTGTATTTGTGTTGTTGATGTCATGACTCCTAGTTTCTGAGCGTTTCATTGAACAATGCTGAAAAATAAGTGTTAAGAATGTGAAACAATTGTTAAAGCTAAATGAATGTGGTAAGATTGTCATTGGATAATAACATCCCATCAGCTTCTTGTTGCTGTGCAGTTTTCTATGACACATGCAGTTGTTCATTATTCAAGTAATTTCTTGTGCTGTTGTTTACACTTCTGGTTAAGTTTACGGTTCATTTTTCACTGACTGTATCCATGATGTACTCTGTTGTGACATGATTTAGCACTAATAATTATAATATCTCATCATATTTCCCACCCTTACTGTTTCTCTAGGGCAAGTCTGGGCTGGGAATGTTTCCTCATCTACTTTGTTGTTATGAGTAGTCAGAAATCATAAAATGATGGGATTGCTGAATAGACATGTCATGCTTTCATTATTTGATCACTTCTGTGGTAAAATCATGAACAGTACACCACATGATTCAGAAAGTTTTGGAATTAGGATGAGACTAGGCTTAGGGTGTTGGGAAGTTATGGTGGGTTGTTCTCGTGTGTTTGTCTGCTTGTTTTCAGACGTTTTCAGGACAAAAAATGTCGCGACCTTGTAGAAAAATGCAGAGAAAAACAGGGAGAACCTACAATATTAGGACCATAAAATGGCCTTGACTTTGTCTTGTGTGTGAGAGCATGTGTTTATCTGTTTGTTTTCACACATTTTCAGGACAAAATGTCATGACTGGGGGGAAAAAGAGAGAAAAACAGGAAAAAAAAACTTGCTATGTCAGGACCAATAGTCTTTTGTTGAGACTGCTTGTATAATTTTAAAACTGAAAATAAAAAACTTTATTTTTGGTGACTGAGGTTAAGTAACATCGGTTATGCTTAAGTTTAGGGTGAACAATTTTAATTTTACATGAGAAAAAAGTGTTTGTACATTTATGTAATAAGAGTTAATTCCAAGTAATTTTGGACTATTTATATTTTGTCCAAATATACTGAATAATTTATCATCTTGAATTGTTCAAAAATAATACTTACAGTACTTACATGTACCATGCACATGTGAGATTATTATTTCATATAGGTACTTACATATGTATAATATATGTGACATTATTATTATATATAGGCACGTTCATATTTATAATACATATAGTACAGCATTACATACCTGTACTCACATATGTATGATACATATACGACATTATTATTACATATAGACACTTTCCTATTTATAATACATATAGTACAGCATTATATACATGTACTTACATATGTATAATACATATACAACATTATTATTACATATAGGCACTTACATATGTATAATGCATTAAGGACATAGAATTACATGTGAGTACTTACATATATATATAATACATACAGGACATTATTATTATATAGGAACTTGCTCGTATTGTGTATATAATACCTACAACATAGGACATATGCATGACCTTATGTCCTGAAAAGGTATAAAAACAAGCCTATGTGTGTATGTACAGTGGGACAGTTTGGCGGATTTTCATTGATTTAGTGAGCGGCAGGCAGAGAGCGACTGGACAAATCTCGGTGATTTATACACAAATCCTCTGAGCCTCAAGCCTCATCTTTCCTGACCTTGCCGTTTATTTCTGAAAACGTCCTCCCAGGAATGGCGCCCTGCACGCTGGGAGAATATACATCACTCGGCTTCTCCTAAAAGCCTCCTGTTTACCCTCGTCAGAATTTCAGCCGCTGCGCAAAGTGAACAAGGCCATGGGTTCACACTTAGCCACAGGTGAGGTGTAGAGCTGTTTTAGCGTAGGAAGGTCTTGCGCCGTGGCTGTGAAATGTCAGGCCAGACTTACAGACATGATATGTGTATTGCTATTGCTTGCATGATGAGGTTATTATGAGCTCAGGGATGTTGGATTTTGATGAAATCGCTTGAATGATTCAGTCGTAGCCCGTAACGGTGCCAGAGCACGAATTTATTCCACACGGGCGAAACGTTGCAATGCAATAACATAACCTCATTTCTGCATTTTCATTTAATGCAAGTGGAAGTGCGTGGATCTTTTGGGATCTATGTTGTTCTCTACCTTTATTGCAAGAAGCAAGCGGATGATTTTCCATCGCTGTCATTTTAACCAACTTTATTTACTCGTTTTGTATTTCCATGGGAGATGGGGGGAGAAAATCGAGATTCCAGTTGGACGCTAACAACCTTGAAATGAATCGACATGTCTGAGAAAATATGCAGCATGTATGAGTAAAATGCCGTTCATGCAATCGTACCGAATGACTTAGTTTAAAGAACAGGAATTAAATGCACAGATTCTTTTATGAGATATTCATATTTCTCAGAGGAATACCACCGGTGATTAGCCAAGACATTGTCCACTTTTATACGTAACAGTGTCATGCGTCGTCAGAATTTGAGATTACTAAACAACTCGACATGTTTCGAGGAACGTGTGTGATGATCTAGGCGTGCGGTCTTCATAATACTAATTAGCAAAGTAGAACCTTTCAATAACCTTGCAGTTTAAACTAAAGGAGCAAACTTCTGTCACCAAAAATGCTTTTTTCTTGGCTGACTACATTTGGAAAAATGCATAAGGAGATCACAGTGGTAACTGGGGCTCAGCTGGACAGGCTGCAGGTCAGTCGGTGCGGTAGGCTCTAGATGATTGCAGCCTGTTCATTTGGAGCTCTAATTTTGAATCGGGCGGCACTGCTGCTCTGACTCTTTCATGTCCCGCCGTTGCAAATTATGTCACTCGGTGCCCCATGAATCTGGAGTCCACAGCACGAGTGAGTGACCTTTAAGGACACAGTCCGTGGTTCCTCGCACTGGACAACTCAGTCAGCCTCACACGCGATCAGCATCCACCTGCTTTCAAGGTGCAAACAATGCATGTGCCTCATGCTACGCTAATAAAGTGTGAATATTTGAGGATTCTAGAATTGGAATTGTTCACAAATATGACCTTCTCAACATACAGGGCGAGTCAGATATTAAGAACCATCCAAAAATCATAATATTAGATTATCTGTTGACCAGTGGCGCCACCTATGATGTGTGTGTTGCCTGTTGGTCTAATGCATAATGGTAATGATGAGATCAGTCTAACATAAAGACCCAGTTGCGGACACTGATTAAGCTTAGTCTTGGACTAAACTGCACTATCAAGTATGTTTCACCACTAAACTTTATTTAGTCTAGGCTTACACTCTTAAAAAACATGGTTCTTCAAGGATTCTTTCATAAAGACAGTGGTAATATGTTCAACCATGAACACTCAGAAACATTTGCATGCTTAAATGGTTCTTTGCACGGTGAAACGCTTCTTCAGATTAATGGAGAACGTGCTGTATGGGGGTCCATATAGAACCTTTTGGAAAAGGACAATAGAAAAACGTTCTCAATCAATCGGAAGAACCATTTCACCATGCAAAGAACCATTTGGGTGTTTAACCATTGTCTTTAGTAAAGAACCCTTGAAGAACCATCGTTTTTAAAAGTGTTGGCTTAATCTGGGTCTGGGAAACTGGCACTAAATGTCTTATTGATATTTAGATATTGGAGTGGTTCCTGATTGTTGGCCATATTTGTATTAAAAGAAGAAGAAGAAGAATTGAGCCCTCTGTAAAAAAGCATATAAGCATGGTTTGGCATTTGTTGATTCCTTGTATTTAAAATAAAGGTCCTGAAAATGTAATTAAGTATAGTTTGACTTTTTAATGTAAAAGGTTGTACAACTTAAAATAGCAAAAAAAATAACCGATAGTCCTATGAAATGATTAATATATGGTTGTTATATGGCTTTTCATTGAAGGGGCTGAATCGTTCATTTTAATTATAAAATGAAATCGGTTTTACATAGGAAGGTTATTGAAATAAGCAGAAATTAGCAAAACATTGCCTTGTCGTTCTTATAACTGTCCATCCAGGACCCTTGCTTTCTATATCTTGCTGGTCCATGGTCCTGAAGGACCCCTGGCTATCAAATTCTTTTTGAGTTGAATTTCGAGCAGTGAAAAGAGACCTAAATGTGCTAAATGTGCTGGAGACAGCAAGGCCAGGGTTAGAAACCACTGCGATAATCCAGCTCCTAGCACAGGAAATTGCTTTAGATCAGTGATGATGTGAACAGGAATGAATTGAGACTGGATACACCAGTTCTGATTTGTTTTGGTTTGTTTTCGTCTTGTGTTTTGAATATGAAAACCATGTGGGATCGTCGTCTGATGTCTTTTTCGGCGATGACAGAGCTGTCATCACCGGAATGTCTGATGATTCGGGGTGATGAGGCACAAAGACGCCTCTGCTGGAAGTGCTTACTTGGGCATCTTCCCAACCCAGTGCAGCTTAAGGCTTAAAACGTAGGTTTGCTGTCTGTACCTTCGTTTTCTTGAGACTTTCTTTGAGTTACTGAATTTACAACTGAAATGATATTAACCCTTCAAGCCTGAGGCAGTAATTTCTGCCTTTTAATCTGCTCTTCTTCATTAATAGTGAGGTTTCTCAGTGCTGTTCTCAAGCCAGAAATATATAAGGGACTGTGTGAAAGTCAGAGACCACACTTCAGGTATTTCATGTCGAGTGACTGTGGGCATCTAGTAAAAGTTGTTTATTTTTCAGGAGATATTAATGAGGAGGAATAAATTTATTATTATCAATTATCTACTTGCATATTGGTAGGAAAATGAGTAAAAAAGCAGGAGTTTCTAAAACCGGAGTTTAAAATACTGTTCAAAGCTGCAGAGAAAGGCCATCGATCAACCCTACAAGACCTGGTAGACCACCCAAAACTGGCACCATCGGATAACCAAGCTTAAAGCTTTTATCTTCGAGAGGAGAAAATCAAGCTTGTTGCTTCAGATCTGAATATCCACAGGTGCTTCTGTCCAGAGAAGCTGAAAAAGAGAAGCTGCTGGTGTTCTCAGAACAATGAATTGACCACCTCAGAGCCCAGACCTCAACATCATGGTTCGTGTTCGGGATTACATGGATCGTGGAAAGCAGAAAATTTAACCAACTTCTAAGACTGAACTTTGGAGGTGTGGAAAAATATCCATACAGATTCCTTTCAAATACTGAAAGTAGGTCTTGAAAAAAAATGAAAATGGAAGTGACTGTCAAGGCCTGGCTATTTCAGAGGGGACAGAGTTAAAAAGGACAAAGACAGTCTTTGAATGGATTCCCAATAAGACGTTTGGTAAGAGCGATAAGACGATAGGAAGTTGCTTATTTGAGTCAAGAGCTGCTGTTCCGAGTCATCAGCCTTGGTAGAATCGCTGGTAGAAATGAAACTGTTATTTAGCAGCCTCACTGCTCCGTGAGTGTGTGTGCTGGTGTGTGCTGGGCTGGAGTGTCTCTCTGGCCCCTCTCTAAGTGAAGCTGACAAAGCTCTCAGTTACGGTGGCTGAGGAGGCTCATTCAGGCCGGGCCGCGCGGGGCAGGAGGACAGCGGCGCACTGGGCCGAGCGAACGAGCGAGAGAAAACATTGTCACAGCAATACTGTCAGTTCCCCTCCACATTCATCAAAGCACCGGCCATCGCCGGCCACTCGCTCTATTTTCTGACTCACTGAGCCCCTACTGACTGAGAGAACACAGTCTTCGGCTCTCTTCTCTCTTTCGTACTCACTTTTTGCTCGTTTTCTTTAACCCCTTAAGGGCTAAGGGCCCTTCAGTGGGTGCAGATTTCTGTTCCTCACCCTCATAAGTACATACATTAGTAATTCAGAATTAATTAATAAGTTAATTAATTAATAAGTTATTGTTGTACAGTCTTTTTTTTGCTAATAGAAAACCATCTTGCCGAGCTGTGTCATGTTTTTGTTATTGTTTGACATTAAACTAAATTCAAGATTCAAATTTATCAGTACAGAAAGTAAATCCAATGCAAATGTAATTTAAGTAAATAAATCTGTAATAATTATGTAACTACGTTCAAATAACTATTCAACTGAAATTAGATATGTAGCAAAATGACAATAATTCTAGATTTTTAAGGGTTTCTTTCTCTTTCTCTCCCCCTCCTACTTTTTTTTTGTTCTTTTATTCCTCTCTAAGACTGACTGATTGAAGAGCCTTTAATTATTTATGGTACTGTTAGTCAGAGTAGAGCCAGGACCAACCATCTTAACACACTGCTAATGCTAGCAGTCGCATTTGTACCTTCGTGCTGTCTTGTTTATAGCTCTTACTTGTCATTATCTCTTTCGCCTGTGTCTTGTTCATTCTGTATATGTCATTGTGTGCTGTCTGTTGTCTATGAAGTTTCTTACTCATCTCACTCATTTTATTAAGTGTCTTAGCTTTTATCAGTTCCTCTGTCTGTTGTTTTTGCTTTAACATCCTGCATTTTCTGTACAGGTTACTTCTAGTTTAAATAGCTGTTTTAGCACCATGTTCAGGCTTGTGATTATCATCTCTGTGCTGTAAAAATGGTTTAAACTTAAAAAGTAATTAACCTGCATTAAAATGTTGAGTTTATTGAACTCCCTAAAGTTAACAGGACAATAATCAACTTATTATTAGCGTATTATTTGTAAGTTTATTACAGTGTAATACATAAACTCTGCACCCTGCCCTAACAGCTTGCTTGTTACAGTGATCTTAATGATGTCCTCACTATTTAGAGTCGATATACCATGCCAGGGATCTGATACTGATCCCAATCTTTCACAAGACCTTTGGAGAAGACATCTAAAAGATGGCCGGCTCTAGGAAAGCTGAACACTTCAGCCTACAGCGAAGTAAAAAATATCTAAAACTCAGTAATGACCGGATGTAGCAGGCAGCATATTTACTATGCAATGCATCGAACTTTCTACACCAGCAGTTTCAGCTCTGATCAAGTTTCAGGACTGAATCTGAAATAAAATGAGATAATTGGCTTCATATCTAAATCCAATCTGCTGAGTAAGAGTAGTAATCTCGCACTTACATGGCTAGTATTTCTCATTAGAACCCATGTGTCTAGATGTACTGTGCGGATAATTGAATATTTAGTAGGGATAAGAAGGGAGAGTGAGAAATTGGTGGGTGTGGGGTTTGCGGTCTCGACTTGAATAGGTTTCTAATTGAAAGAAATGAGCTTATACGCTATACTCCATCTTTCTCTAAGCCAAGCAGAAGAGGGGAGAGAAAAAGTACGCTGGAGCTTTAGTGATGAAGTGACATTTCCCTCCTATTTCCATTGCTGTAGGTAGTGGGGGTGGTGGGGGGGGGGGGGGGGGG
>JAILXH010050313.1:4037-17302 GCA_023558415.1 Piaractus mesopotamicus
CATCTGGTGTGAGGACCAGATACCTTTGTATATCATCTGTTTAAGTATGATAATCAACATTGCTGCTCTGTAAGATTAAAAAGAACCCCAAGAACTGACTATTTTGTGTTTCCTTGTGTTCTCCTTATCTTACATTACATTTTGTGTGATGATCCAAAACTATTTATTGTAAAATTTGCAAAAATAAGGGAAATTAGCATATTACTATTATTCAAATGTTTTACTGATTTTTCAATATTTATGCACAAACACTTCCAGACAACTTCTAGACAAATTTTCCCGGCCCATAGACCCCCCCAACAGCAATCCTCGCATACACATATTCTACGACCTAGCTAAAGCCAAGAAAGGGGAGAAAAACAAAAAAGGGGGAAAGGAGAAGGAAAAAAAAACCCTTAAAGGACCTTTATGATATGTTTAATGAGTGAGAATGCTCAGTCCCGAAATATGTCAAAAATGTTCAAGTTTAAGATGTGCCATAACTTCTTTGTTCCAGTTTTTATGAGGTGGTGGCTCGGCCCTCCTCCACCTTCGTAGGATCATGTGCCTAGCCAGTAATGTGGAAAAGGCTATGACTTCTGACTGCTCTTAAGTTTCTCGTATATTTTCTAGAACTATCCCAAACAAAGTCGTAAGGGCAATAGGCTTGAAATATGTGCTCCAAATGTGTGAAAATGTATTAAAGATACCTAGCCAAAAATCCAGCAATTTTGGACATATCAAAAACATATGGCTTAAGGTGCCTGGGTCCCACTTACACCTAAGACAAGTCGGGTCTGTGTTTGGATATATTCTTGCTAATTTATTTCATAGATGTAATCTATGGAGCACTTTAAACTGTAGTAGTCTGTGTCTTATGCATACTGATGATGAATGTATGAACTTCACAGCCAATTGCCAAGCTTCCTCTGGAATTTCCTCTCCCAATTCTTCTTCCCACTGCAACTTTATACCAGTCAAGGTGGGGGAAGCAACTGTTTGGGTAATTTCATATAGTACAGATACCACCCCTTTGCCTAAAGGGTTTATCTTTAAGCATTCATCTACCCAGTTACGCTGGGTAAATGACTGCTTAAAGGGTTACGCTGCGCATCTGAAGAAATTAGACTGTGGGACACCAAGGTCTGACTTAAGCTGTTCAAATGAAACAGATGTTGTTTTCAAGTCTTTTACGCATCCCGTACATCTACATCTAAGACTGTCTATTATTGAAATGCACCCTAAACTGAAAACAGATCTTCAGTGATCCACTAACCACTGGATTATTTGTGAAAAGACATCTGCTAATAGGTAATGGGGCACAGATGTAAGAAAGCAGTGATACTGGGTTACAGGAGTGCTGCTCCATCTTATCCCATATTGGAACTTCTCCTTCTAGTGAGTCTAGAGCACAAAACCCCAGCTTATGAATATTAGCTGCCCAGTAATAGTACATATAATTTGGCAAGGCTAAGCCCCCCTCCTCCTTCTGTCTTTCTAAAAATTCTTTACTAATCCGAGGAAGGATCTTGTTCCAATTGAAAGTGGAAGTAAATTTATTTAGCCCTATAAAAAAACTTTAGGAATAAAAATTGAAATAGTTTGAAATACGAATAGAAATTTTGGCATCACAGACATTTTTACAGCATTAATTTTTCCGGCAAGGGACAAAGGAAGGGCAGACCACTGTTCCATGTCTCGTTTAGCCTTCTCCAGTGAAGGTTTGAAATTGCTGTCAAACAGATTTTTACACGTGGCTGTTACCCTAAGTAGATAAACTTATCCTCTGTTACTAAAAATGGGAAGTGATGGTGCTTTCTCATTGATGGGGAAGAGAAGGTTCTTACCCAAGTATATTTTATATCCAGACATTCGCCCAAACTCCAATATGATTTTGAGAGCAGTAGGTATAGATGTGCTTGTGTCTGATAGAAAAAGGAGATCATCAGTGTATAACGATAGTTTATGCAATTGCATCATTTCTCAGTGCAATTGCAAGGGGCTTGATAGCCATATTAAAAAGCAGCGGTGACAGTGAACAACCTTGTCTTGTCCCTCTAAAAATAGGGAAAATGCTGGTTAGTATACAATTAATTCAAACTGTTTTATACAAAATCTTAATCCAAGAAATTAAGGTTGGGCAAAAACCAAATTTGTTAAGAACCTTAAACAAATACTTATACTCAATCTTGTCAAATGCTTTATGAGCATCTAATGATACAACAGCTTCTGGGCTGGCCTCATTATTAGGCAGATATAATACGTTATATAAGCGGCAGAGGTTGTTGGATAGTTGTCTACCAACAATGAAGCCAGTCGGATCTGGATGAATTATCTTAGACATGACTGGTTCGAGCCTTGTTGCCAACACCTTGCTCAAAATTTTATAGTCACAACAAAGCAAACTGACTGGGTAATAAGATTCACATATGAGTGGATCTTCATTCTTTTTCAGAAGGACTTATATTACGGCTTGTGTCATAGTTGGGGATAGGGACTATAGGACATAACGGGCAGTAATTTGGTACCCTGCCTGACCTCATTTTCTTAACCGCACGATCTCTCTCTTCTATGGTTATGGTGCTTTCCAGTCTGGACTTCTCAGATTCATCAAAAGAGGGAATCTGTAAGTTGCTGAAGAACTTTTCTATTAATTCAGCGTTTTTCTCCTGCTCTTTTTCACTAGCAATGTGAATATTTATAAATTTAACAAAACTGTGATCTGCTAGAAGCCTTGGAACGCAAAGCTCAAGTTTCACTGGGCTATGGTCTGATATAACTATACTTCCATAATCTACCTTTGTTAATAATGAGAGCACTTTTCTATCCAGGAATAAGTATGGTGTACTGGGGAGAAAAAAGAAAATTGTTTTGTATTTGAATCTCCAGGGGTCAATCATTCCATATTCCTGAAGGAACGAATTAATGCATTGAGCTGATTTAATGAGTGTGGTCGCTCCAAGACCGGAGCGGTCTAATAAATGGTGTAGAACACAGTTGAAATCCCCTCCTAAAATTAAACTGTGTGTGCCCAAATGTGGGAGAAGAGAAAAAAAATCCTTAAAAACTGAGCATTATCCTAGTTATGGCCATATATATTAGTTAAGATTATTGGCATATTAAATAGCTGGCCTTGAATTATCAGTTATCTTCCATGTTTATCTTTTAAGACGTTTGTCTCCACAAACTGAATGCTTCTGTGTAGGAGAATAGCCACACCCCTAAACCCGCCACAACTCCCAGAGTGATATACTTGAGTAAAACCTCCTCTCCTCAGCTTATTGTATTCATTGTTTAGAATATGGGTTTCTCGTATAAACACAATCTCTTTCAATTACCTTTCAATTTACCTAGATGAGAAAAAAAACTTTGTTTCTTTTTATAGGGTAGTTTTAACCTCTAACATTCCAGCTCACCAACTTAGTGATAGCTTTTCCTGAGTGACTATTTCTCATCATCCTCACAGAAGTGGCTCAAAATCTGTCTCTAGCCTCACTGCTTGAAAAAGGCAAAACCACCCAAAAATTCCTAAATTCTCCAAATTCCCTGAGATCTTCATGTCCAGAAAATTAGAAAATACTGAATAATAATAATAAAAATAATAAAAAATAATAATAAAGAAATAAAAAAGGGGGGGAGGTGTGGAGGAGAAGAGAGAGAAAGAGGGGCCTCTTTAAACATATAAACATATTAACCATCGAACAATAAGAGGACCGACGAATGGACCTAACACACAGAAACTTGTCGAAGAAACAAACAAAAAACGTACCCTTTACTAAGAGATTACCATTCAGGCCAGTCTCGTCAGGAACCACAATAACTACATTGAATCGCATTGTTCTCCATATGGTTCTGCCAGGTAAACTTTTTGTTAATGTCCTGCTCCAAGTTACTAGGTTTGCTCTGTTTTCCTTCTCTGTAAAAGGGGCAAGATGTTACTATGGTGTCATTTGACACATAGAAAGTCACACAGAAAGTCTCATAGGAAGTCTCCAATAGCCGGGGGCATGATAAACCACGAACACATCAATGTGGTGGTCTTTTAATGTTCCATCGACAACCTGTTGACGTTGGAGTTACTTGGTCCCTCATTCACTGGCGCCTGGACACTACTGGCGATGTTGTTCCTGATGAATGCTCTCTCTTTTCTCCCCTCTGATGTGGTGATTCTCAGTGCTACAGGATAGATGAGACCGTAATGAACTCCTCCACAGCTCCGGAGCAGGCTCCTGGTGTCGTTAAAGGCAGCTTGTCACTTGCTCACGGTCAAGGTAAAGTCCGGGAGGACACGAATCCTGTTGCCGTCAGCTGTTGTCATGAGCCTCTTTTCTGCAGCCTTCCTCAAAATCGCCTTTTTTCGGAGAAATAGTGGCATTTCACCATGAACGCCTGCGATGGCTGGCTGTCATCTATTGGTTTACAGAAGGAGCGGTGTGCTCGGTCCAGAAGTGGGGGCTTGTCGAGTTTCAGAGCGTCTTTTAGAAGATTCGCTACAAACTGAGTCAGCTTCTTGCCCCCTTCAAGGCCTTCCTTCACCCCCATGATTCCCAAATTGGAACGACATGATCTTGTTTCTAAATCCTCGCACTGCTCTTTAAATGTAACCAGCTCTTTTTTCATGGTTAGCATGTCTTTTTCCAGGACAGTGATGGAATCCGAATGTTCGCTCACTGCATTTTCTATCTATAACATTCGGTTTTCAGTAGCCTCCACTCTGGTTTTAACTTGTTCCAGAGCGTTGCCTAACTCTGCTTGTAACTCCCGAAGCTCAGCGGATTGTGCTGACGCCTTTTCATCGATCCTGGCCAGCAGGTCGACTTTAAGCGTATTTACTGCTTGCAGTACAGCCTGTTGGTCGCTAGCTGCAGTCGGGGCCTTCTTTGTCGTCAAGTGAGAATCTGCGTTAGCCCCAGTCTCTACGTCTTTTTTTCCATGGCTTTGAGGCATCTTTTCCAGTCCCCCACTTTTCACAAATAAAACGCCCCACTATTACCTAGTATGTGTTACAAATTCTAGTGTTAATACGGAGTCAGTACGTTTGAAATTTGTAGCTCCCTAGAGGAGCTCACCTCAAACACGCCTTTACATGACGTCGCTCACACCGGAAGTCGGAAATAGGATAGTCGTAAAAGGATATTACAAGCCAAATAGAACACTAAAGTCTTATTGGTGAATGTTAAGCCTGTCAAATATCTACTGAAATTTGACTGATAGATTTGCTTTAACCTAGCCCAAAGATGCAGCACACACAGTGTCTGCTTGATCAAACCTATGGATGCTGAGACACAACTATTTAGCTTTAATAACACCCCCTATTGACATACATATAAAAAAATTGGCCAAAACTTGTATGACACAGGTCTAAGATTCAATGGAGTCAGACAAAGCATTCATGACTTTCAGGAGTTTTAGTCAACTGTAGTGGCTGCGATGTTGTTAAGACGTTTTAAGACATAATGTTTTATAAAAAATAAAAAATCTCAAAACAGTTCTACATGAGAATTCATTTATTTACAAACCTCTTGAAATTGTGACGTCTGTGATAGCTCTTTTGTGTATAGGAGGTTTCAATTTCAAATGTTTCAGCATTATTTTGAAGTCATAGTCTGTCCTTACAAGAGGGGACTATTGCTACTAACCCATTTAATTGCTGAAATGCTGCTATTTAAGAAATTAAATAAGTTGACATTAGTGTTATGTTTGCATTAACTGACACCAAAAGCACAAGCAAGCAACTCATACAATCCTCAAACTCCTCTTGACATTGAATCAAGGTGCAAAGACCTGAAGAACTTTCAGTATTTCTGCTCTGGATGATATCAGCAGGCTTATCTTATGGCCAGCCACCCCCGAGACCACTGAATTTAGACAATGTACAGTCACTAGAAAACAAACTCAAACTAAAACTAGCTACATAGACAAAAATGAGAGACTGCTGTGTTTTAGTTGTTATTAAGAGGTGGTTGCACAATCACATTCTGGACTCCGCCATTCAGCTGAATGGTGTGCTATCGTTCAGGATGTACAGAACTGAAAGACAGTATCTGACCCTAGCATGTAGCTTTTCCAATAAAATAAGGTCTGCTCTACCAACCAAGACAAATAATCTGAAAAGGTAAATCATTTGCATGACGTCATCACTCAGTCACACACAAGCTGCTTAAAATTTCTGCAACCCCAACTTAAAACACGTTCCCACATCCCTGCATTACACACTGGTCCTGCAATGTAAATCTAATAAACACCACACCTCTCCAATCAAAACATGTGAAACAACAGAGCTATTTCTTAACTTAATGTAGTTGAGTTTTTCTGCCAGTTTGGTATCAGTATCAGTTTGGTATCATTTGGGTCCTCAGGTAAAAAAAATGTTCAGGGGCCTCTGGTTTACTGAATTACATCTCATAACAACACTTTAACAATCCTTCTTATGGTTCGGAAGTAGTTGACAAAGGTACACACAAGCTATCTGAATGAATGAATGAATAAAATGAATAGTGAGAACAATATCCAAGCTGCATTCGGTCTTCAGTTACCATTCAAGGCATTATTAGAAAAAGCCTGCAGTTTCATTTGAGACTCTCAATTTCAGATACAAATTGCAGCCTCTCTGTAGCATTTGGTCAGCCTATAAAATTGTTTTAGTTAAACATGTAACGTAGCCTATTTCTGTCTCATTACAGCAGAAGGACTGAGTGGTAAGTTCCATGCAGAGAAATCTGCCAAGTTGTTCAATGTTATTATTTTCCAAACAAAAAGATGAGCATGTTGATTACTTTTATTTTGCTTTTTGCAGCTTGTTAATAAATCTATGCTAAATAGTTCTGTACTATGTAAAAAGATATCGGCTTGTGAATGAAATTTATCAAAGACATAAACACTAGCATAAACACTAGCATAATTCTAGATCTGCCACTGCAAAAAAGATAGGAAAAATTTGACTGTGGCCTGGTATAAAAATCTTACAAATACTGCTGACAACCTAACTGACATCCATGTCCCCCTCACTTTTAAAATGGCTGCTATGCCCCTGGGTGTAGCCAAGGTAAATGGTTTTAATCAGAATCAGAATTAGAATCAGAATCAAGCTTTATTGGCCAGGTATGCTTACTTATGCTACACATACAAGGAATTTTGTTTTGGTCACAGTGCACAGTATCTGACAAACATTTTACATGTGGCAAATAAAATAACACAGAATAACATGAAAATAAAATAAAACGTGTTTCTACCATACACTCGGGCCATCTCTGTGATAATATATACCAATATATTTAAGAAGTGCAGTTCAAAAGAGTGATGGCTTGTGGGAAGAAGCTTCTCTGTAGCCTAGATGTCCTGATCCTCATTTGGCTGAAGCGCCGGCCTGAGGGAAGGAGCTGGAACATTTAGTGGCCAGGGTGTGTCAAGTCAGTGGAAATTTTCTCTGCATGCTTTTTGGTTCTGGAAGCGTGCAGTTCCAGCAATGTGGGCAACTTCACCCCAATTATCTTCTCTGCAGACCTGATGATGCACTGCAGTCTGTGGAGGTTGTGCTTGGTGGCTGAGCTGCCCCACACTGTGATGGACGTGGTGATGACGCACCATCAGCTCTTGGGGCAGGTTGAGCTTCCTCAGCTGACGCAGGAAGTACATCCTCTGCTGGGCTCTCTTTGCTGGTAACCAGCAACTTGCAGGACTCTACTGTCATCACAGTTCTGCCCAGGATGGTAAGTGTCAGCAGGGTTGGAGGGCTCCTCCTGAAGTCTACTATCATCTCCACTGTTTTCGCTGTATTCAGCACCAGTTTGTTTTGGCTGCTCTAGAGCACCACCTGATCAGCCACCCATCTGTAAGCAGACTCTTCACCATCAGTTAGTGTACAGCATGAAGAGCAATGGGGAGAGAACACATCTCTGTGGGGCACCTGTACTGATCTGGGTTTTTGAGGTGAACTTCCCCAACCTCACCTGCTGCTCTCTGCCAGTAAGGAAGCTGGTGATCCAATGGCGGGTTGGGGTTGGCACGCTGAGTTGGAGCAGTTTGTTGTGTAGCTGTCTTGGGATAATTGTATTAAAGGCCCATGTTCACTGCGTCGTTCATCAACCTGTTTGCAAACTGCAGGGGGTCTAGCAGAGGATCTGTGATGTTCTTCAGATGAGTCTCTCAAAGGATTTCATGACTACAGAGGTCAATACAACCGGTCTGTAGTCATTTAATCCTGTGATGGTTGCTTTCTTGAAAATTGGTATTATGGTGCAGCGTTTGAAGCAGGAAGGTTGGACACACAGATCCAGTGATTTGTTGATGATCGTTGTGAATACAGGTGCGAGCTGGTCCGCACAGGCCCACAGACAGGAAGGTGATACACCTTCAGGTCCTGGAGCTTTTCTCCTTTTTTTGTTTTCTGAAGAGTCGATGCACGTCTTTCTCGTAGATCTTCAGGACAGGCTGAATAGGTGGCTGAATGACAGGGGGTGTGAATTTGTGCTGAATGGGTGTGTGGAGCTGGGCTCTTCAAAACTGCAGTAAAAGGTGTTAAGCTCCTCAGCCAGCCGACAATCACCCATTGTCTGGGAGGGTGTCCTTTTGTAGCTGGTGTTGTTCTGCAGGCACTTCCAGACGGTTGATGGCTCATTTGTGAACATCATACTACTCAGCTTGTTTGAATAGCTCTTCTTTGCAGCTCTGATTTCTTTATTCAGTGTGTTCCTTGCCTGACTATACAGAGCCCGACCCCCACTTCTATATGCTGCCTTTTTAGACCGGCACAAAATATTACTCTCCCTGGTGGGGCAGGCAACATGCTGCATATTTGTAGGCAGTTCACTGGTGAGTTGTGCTCTGTTGAAGTCCCCTAAAATTATAAAAACAGAGTCTGTGTGCTTGAGCTTCACGTTGGTGATCTGATCTGCGAGAGGGGTGGAATGTAGACCCCTCCAAGAACGACAGAGGAAAATTCCTGCGGATAGTAAAAAGGTTTACAGTTTATAAAAAATTATTCAAGGTTAGGACTGCATGTTTTCGTTAATGCTGTGACATCTGTACACCAGCCTTTGTTGACATAGAAGCAGATTCCACCATCTTTTTGCTTGCCTGAGAGCTCCGTGGAGCGGTCCGCTCTGTAGAGGTTAAAGCTGTGGAGCGTGCTGTCCAGGGTAGACTTGGTGAGCACAGCAGAAAGAGAAAAGTTCTTATTAATACTGTTTAGAAGGGAAGGCTCGTCTAATCTATTCCCTAAAGAGCGAAGATTTGCCATGTGAATGCTGGGGATCAGTGTGTGAAGTCCACGCTGTAGGAGATTAACCAGCGCCCTTGCATGCGTGTCCGTCTGCTGTAGAGAGCAGATGCTCCGCTCACTAAAATGTCCAAAAAAAAAACAGTCCGAAAGTAAAAAGTCAGGAACAATGCCTTGTGGCATGGGCTGCCTGATGTTCAGCAGATCTTATGCGCTGTATGTAAGTGAGACTGTTTCACATGTAACCAGACAAACAAACAAAAAAAAAAAAAACACAACGGAACTCCCAACCAGCTCCCAACCAGTGTTGCCATCATCTTCGAAACATAATTTATAAATTATTCAGACACCTTGACTTTCTGCACACTTTGTGTTGTAGATTTGATTTTGAAAGTTGCTATTTCCCCATCAATCTACACTTAAACATGCATAATGACAGAGTGAAAAACGTGTTTTTAGAGTTTTTCAAAAATTAATTAAAACAAACAAAAACTCATTCACTAAAGCATTCAGAACATTTGCTGTGGCATTCCAAATTGTAGTGTTGTCTGCAAACTTCAGGGGTTTAACGGATGGGTCCTCAGAAGTGCAGTCAATGGTGTAGAGACAGAAGAGCAGTGGTGAGAATACACATTCTTGAGGAGCACCAGTGCTGACTGTCCATACACCAGAAGTGACTTCCCTCAGCTGTACCTGCTGTTTTCTGCCTGTAAGGAAACTGGTGATTTACTGACAGATGACTGGGGATAAAGTAAGCTGGGAGAGTCTGGAGGAAAAGATTTCTGGGATGACAGTGTTGAACGCCGAGCTGAGGTCCACAAACAGGATACTTGCATATGTCCCAGGTTGACTGCATCATCTACTGACCTGTTTGCCCAGTAGGCAAACTGCAGGGGATCCAGCAGGTGTCCTGTGACATCCTTCAGGTGGGCCAACACCACCTGGTGGTCTAGTGGTTAGGATTCGGCGCTCTCACTGCCGCGGTGCCCTTGAGCAAGGCACCTAACCCCCAGTTGCTCCCCAGGCGCCGTGGATAGGGCTGCCCACCGCTCCGGGCAAGTGTGCTCACTGCCCCCTAGTGTGTGTTCACTAGTGTACATATATGTGGGTGTTTCACTGCATGGATGGGATAAGCAGCTTGTCTATTTTATTGGGTAAGGAGCGGAGATTTGCCAGATGAATCGACGGGAGTGCAGTTTGAAAACAACCCTGTCGGAGATTCACATCTGCACCAGCGTGCCTTCCCCATCTGCATTTCTCCTGTCCCAAGAGAACTGCTGTTCCACCAGCATGGATATCCAATAAACTTACTGGATTCATGAAAACTGGTGGAAAAAAAAAAACTATCTAGAGTGACCTGCTTTGTGTTAGGCAGCTCTTCCCTGGTGTAACTAATTAAGTTTGAGTAACCGAACACAAAGAAATTACAAAAACAAGGAAAGTACTAGAGAGCGCTGAGCCACCTCTGTTACTTACAGCACCATCTTGCCAGAGAATCCTTAAGATGTGTCTAGGACTCAATTGAAGTCCACCTGTTGCAATTTGAATTGATTGGACATATTCTGGAAAGGCACACACCTGCACTGTCAGGACAAAAAACAAGCCATAAAGTCCAAGAAACTGTCTGTTGATTTTTCCGTCATCAAATTGTGGCAAGCTATAAATAAGAGCATGATATAAACCGATATCTAAGGCTTGGAGCATTCCCAGGACCACAGTAATAATTTTAAAATGGACGAAGCTTGGCACAACTTTGAACCTTCCTAGAGTTGGCTGTCCGGGGCCTTGATCAGAGACTGTCATTGTAAAGGACCATCCCTATGGTGAAACATAGTTGTGACACCATCATGCTATAGGGGTGCAGCAAGGACAGGGATACTGGTAAGAATTGAGGGACGGATAAAGGAACGAAGCAGTTCACAGAATGTTGCCATCCAGAATTTGAAAAGATCTGGCATGAAGAATCGGATAAACTGCCCAAATCCAGGTGTGCAAACTTTGTAGAGACGTATCCAAGAAGACTTGCAGCTGTAAATGCTGCCAAATGGGCTTCTACAAAGTACTGAATAAACAGTCTGAAAACCTTTGTGAATAAGAGCTGTCAGTTTTTGATTCTTAATTAATTTTTGAAAAACTCTCGTTTTCATTTCGTCATTATGAGACATTATGGACAGGCTGATGGGTAAAAATGGCAATTATATCCATTCAAAATCAAATCCACAACACAAAGTGTGCAAGACATTTTTAATATTTTTTTACCTTAAAGTGTTTGAACAGCATGCACACAAAACAAATGAAATAGTAAATTGAAAAACACTTGATTTATGACTAGTGACTAAAGTACTTACCCTAAATCTAAATTTTAAGTATGCAAAACTAATCTGAATGTGTTTCTGATTAATTTAATGTTTAAGGGGCTTGCATAACCTACTGCAAACTCTTGATACATAATCTGCATTTTAAATATAGGTCCTGACTTAATTTACAGTTTCGGTTTTGACTCAAGTTTGTTGACTATTATTTTGCTGCAACCTTTAAACTCTATGCCTCACGAGAAAGCGGTTAGTTGCAGTCTTAGTAAATCAAATGTTAATTTCAGGTGTATTGTGTGCTCATACTGTGGATGCATCCAGGTACGGTCTGTGCTGTGCTACATACATTTGGCCTTCAGTGTGTACATTTAGTAGTGTGTAAATTTTGAGTAGATGTATGCACTGGAAGTATATTAAGTAACAGAAAAAAGTGTTTCAATATATTCCCCTCACTGTGTATATATAGTGTGTATAACTGCAACCCCAATATAATAATCACACACACAAACAAACACACATAAAAAGTCTTCTACCATATCCTGTCTGTGAGACAAGCTCAGCAGCTCCTCCAATTGGCTTGGTGAAAACGCCCACAATTCCTTTCCCCACTCCAGAGATGACGCCCCGGGCGGTGCTGGCTGCTGTACTATGAGCCTCCACAGGCCTGGTAAACGTCTGCATCGGCTGGTCCACGATACCTGCAATCGCTCCTACATGTATTGAGAAACCACACGGACAAAAACAAACAGTCAAAGATCAGACCTCATCCCCAAACATTACTGTGAATGCAAATAATATGGCATGTGGAGAGACAGTGTGTGTGTGAATGTGTTTGTTTTCGGGAGAACCTGACCCAGCAAGCTTATTCCCAGACGCGAGAGGCCCTGGCGCAAACCGTGACCCAGACTCTCTGGAAGCTGCCTCCTCCACTCTTCCTGCCGTGTATAATGTTCCTCATCCAGAGACAGTCGGTCCATGTTGCGTGCCAGACTAGTGGCCAAGTTAGTGATGGACGTCAGTGTTCCTAGAAAAGGAAAGGGAGATGAAGGGTAAAAAATATTGGCCAAAATGTCTCAGTGTAAAAACGTGCAGTGGGTGATCTGCCAAAAGAATTGTGATTTATCAGATGTTGCAGTTGGTACATTCTCTGTTTAATCACTAGCATAACACTCACAATGCTTACAGGTAAGGGTGTAAGCAAAACAGCAGCGCTTGTGCTTGTGGGGGAAATGTGTGTGTTCGTAGGTCCACAACTGCTTTCACCTTTTGAAATGTGTCTGACGAATGAGCTGGTTCCACGAGACACACCACTGACGAAGGCTCCAGGTCCACGTGTCAGTCCTTCATATGGCAAACGGAAAAAATCAGCCACTCCATTTCCGATACTGCGTACCAGACTTGCAGGACTGCCCAGGATCTCCAGAGAGCCTACTACCCAGCCTGTAAAAACAAAACACACACGTACCAAATATACATACACTGAATAAGTAATACAAATGCACACGCACATGATAAAGACTACTGCGATTAAGTAGAGAATCTCTTCCCCACAGTAATCTGAACACACAGTGCTACAGAACACTGCAGCATGAAACAGAAGTTGAAACAGCTAATCAGAATGCATCAAAATATTAATAACACCAAAATCAATAGGACTCTGAGACAGATAAAGAGAGAGAGAGAGAGAGAGAGAGAGAGAGAGAGAGAGAGAAAGGAACTCACTCACCAGCTCTGAAGAGGGCCCCTGCAGCATAGTG